>JACYFF010031956.1:106978733-107045778 GCA_017589665.1 Selenicereus undatus | reverse complement strand
TTATTATTATTATTATTATTATTATTATTATTATTATTATTATTATTATTATTATTATTATTATATCACGTAATACTTATCTATGCAAATTTGAATAATCGTTTGACAATCTTAAATAGTAAACTTTTACATTTTTTTTTAACAAAGGTAAGTCGGCCCAACCCACTGGGCCCTATCACAGGGGTACCCAGCGGGTCTTGAACGGACCAAGGGTAAGGGGATGTCAAAGCCACCATCCATCCATACATAACTCACAAGGCACAAAGTCAAAGTTGTACTCCCCAAGGCTCAAACCCGGATGGAAGGAGTGGAAAGTGGTGTGTGTGGCAACAGTAAACTTTTACATATGCCAATATGCCATAAAGGGAACATGATAAAACAGAGATGGGCACTACACCAAAACTAAGGTACTAATACTAATTAAGAGTCTCACGTCCAAGGACAGATAAAGATTGCTCTGCGTCAATTAGAGTGGGCAGACTGGGAGGTTAAGTTGAGATGGATGCATGTGGCTTCTACCGACTACCAGTACTGCCCTGATTGACAAGAGCAAAGTCTTGCCCTTATTAAAGACCTAGCAAAATGCACTACATATAGTCGCAACTCACAACCCCCCGGGGCATTTAGTTCTCTCACCACTCACCAGCCATTGCCAAGCAGGCCAACCAACCACAAAAATTTAATAGCCTAGTGTACTTTCCAATTATATGGCCCGACACTTTTTCCTTTGAATATGATTATGACATAAGTGCACACTTTGTCAATGTAGAAAATTTGCACTTGAATAAGCCTACTCCTTATGATTGAGAGTGACTCAACCTAGTTTAACACAAGATCAAAGACCAATAGAACAATGGAAGATAAATTGGAATTGAAAGCTTAAGGCTCTGTTTGGATCTAGGAAAGTTTGGTGGAAAGAAAAAAAATTAGAAAAGTTATTTTTTTTCTTAGATGATATCAACATGATTCAAGTAGTTCATCAACATTCAAATTTTTCATTCAAATTCTTGTATTTTTTCCTCAATCCAAACAAAACTCATTTTCTCCCTACTTTTTTTTCCTTCATATTTTTTTTCCTTCAATTTTTCTTTTCACTAAATTTTCTAAGGACCAAACAGACCCTAAGGTTCTGTTTGGACCTTGAAAAATTTGATGGAAAGAATTTTTTTTTGGGAAAATTACTTTGTTTCTTATGTTTGGTTTAGAGAAAATCACAAAGAAAAAAACATAGAGGAAAGTTAGGTGGAAAAATTGTTAGAAACAAGTGATAAAATTTTCCTCATAAAATTGTGAGGAAAGTTTGAGAAAAATTCACAACCTCCTCTGACCTCACATTACTTAGATGATATCAACATGATTCAAGTATTTCATTAATATTCAAATTCTTGTATTTTTTCCTCAATCCAAACAAGAGAAAAAAAATTATTTTCTCCGTACTTTTTGTCCTTCACATTTTTTTCCTTCAACCTTTCTTTCCACCAAATTTTCTAAAGATCAAATGGAGCCTAAAAGCCCTCGCATGTTGGAAACCCAGAAGCATTTTGGTTGATTGACAACGATAATTTTCAGTATAAATTTTCGCTTTTAAAGGTCTAAAAAGATGTAAATGTAAACAGTCGTATCCCTAAAAGCATTTCTATAGAAGCCCCCCTCTCACCCCAAGCCCTAGCCCATTGTCTTTCAAATTCAGTTCACCACTTGGTCTTGGTCGTTTTGGATTTGGATGTTATGAATTTTTTTTTTAAAATTTAAAAACCAGCGCTTCAAAGCTCTTGGATGCTTGGCTCTTGGTAGAAAATTGTGGAGGACTTGGTCCAATGTCATACTCTCTTCAACTTATTTTTTAGAAAAGTTCAGCAATGTCCAGTTTGGTAAAAATGAGTTCACTTTAGTCTAGTCTAGAAAAAATAAGTTTGGTTCAATTCAATTCAACAAAACTAAGTTCAGCATTTAGTAAAAATAAGTTTGGTTCATTTCAATCCAGTAAAAATAAGTTCATTCCACTTTGATTTAGAAAAAATAAATTTATTTCAATTATAAGAAGTTCAATGATAATAAGTTCATTGACAGTAAGGTGAACAAATCAAGGACCAAATTATCGAAAGTCACTCTTGTATTTATAAGTTACATTATATTGCTTTCAACACAATGTAGAGTCACCTTAAACATTATACTTGTACCTATTGTGGCTAATAATAGTGTCATTGTGGTGAGAATTTTAAGCCCGACCATTCTTTTTCCGTAATTTATTTATTATAGACTATAGTAATATCACTTATCTTCTGTAATCTTCCTCCAATCGACAATGCACTACAACAATCCGGTCATTGGAGATCGAAATTTAGAGACCGTAAAAAAAATCTATCACCAATTGTAATTAGAGACCCAAATTGAAGACGGAGAATGTTAGTATCCAATTGAGACCATTTTTAAAGACCAAAACTTAGTACAGACTCGAATTGAAACTGGGGTGGAGACCAAACGAACTGGTACTGATGGTATACACATAACCCATCATATTGCTTAATACCATAGAGAAAAAAGGATTTTATTTCTTATTTTATTTGTGGTTACAATTGAAGTGAAAAACTTTTAACTGCTTTTATGTGTATCACATTATGAATTACACCCTGATATTATGGGCTAAATGGTCATTGAGAATGGTACATGACTACGTACTAGTCGTCAAATCCCCAGAACTGAGCGGCCTTCTTTTCGTCTTCAGCCATTAATTTGGAGAATTCCTCGTGGTTATATTCCAGGGAAGCATTCCCACCAAATGCCTTGGGAAGGTTTTTGGGGTCGAAGTAGGACTTCATTAGCTCCACACTCTCTTTGTTCTTCGGGTACACAAACTTACAATTCGTACACGTACTTGGATTCATGAAATACTTTATTACCTGCGATCGAATTGAAGCAGGATGTATAAGTCGAAGATAATCATATGATACCGAATTGTCGATTACGTTATATTGAACAACCATTTTAAATGCACTAATAAAATAGACACCAAATCTTCACCAACATGATCGATGTGGGCGCAATGTATTTTTGATGAATTGCGGCCTAGCCAGCATGATGTAATTGAAATGTGTATGTAAAAAGACGGATTGACATACCTTCCAAAATGCTTCAAAGATCCAGGGGGGATTGCAGAGGAACGCAACGGCGAGCCTGCCAGGGTAGTGATTCTGAAGAACATGAATCATCTCCTGAGCTAATCTAACTGGCATGTAGGTGTTTATTGAGAACTCTGAAAAATCGATCAACCATATCATCTGTTCTTGCCCTTCAGGAAGGTTGAGAATGGCATTCTCTAAAAGGTACACAAAATGCAGTAGATTGCCCTCTACCCCCTTGGTGTTCTACAATGCAAACCACAGATGAGTTTTAGTTAGATCGCAAGCAAGCATCTTTTAAATCAGCAGGGAAAATTGAAGGGAAGATGAAGACGAAGATGATCACCTGCTTTCCAACCCTCACTATGAGAACAACTCTGCCTTCGCGATCATGAAAGTTTGCTCTAAAAGTCTTCCCTGTCTCACCTTCATGTGCTATATCATGCTGCTTGTCACAAAGTGGTAAGAATTTTCATGATTTGGTAATGCTCACTATTTTGAAAACGTCCAACTTTGTCTAGATTTCTCGTACATATAATCATATGGATTCTAGAAGTTATAAGAATTACATCGATTTTCTTAATTATTGAAACAAAATGTCTATCCGAGCTATCCTTTATTTCCTTTCTACAAAGCAATAGCTAAGTTGATAACAGTTTTCATATCAAAGCTAGTAACGATAATTCAACTACATCAAGCCCCTCTATGCCCAATAGAGCTCCAAGGGTCTGAATTTTGACACAATTTTCATTCCTCTAGACCCGTCCACAATTTTTATTCTAAATATCATTTCTTAACTTCTAGATTCAAAAGAAATGATACTAGAGATCCAAACAAAGGGAAGAGGGCAAAGGAACATGTACTTATTATATACATATATAATAACAAATATACAAATACAAGTTGGTTTAAGTGGTTTGACACTTGTTTCTCTTAAACAGGATCTTGGGGTCAAGTCTTGTAAATGAAAGAAATCTGTGATGGAAGAACTCTATTGTTGATTGGGCCAACAATAGCTCAACTCTAGTGAAATGGAGTATCCAAGATCAAAAAAAAATATATATATAAATAACAAATATACCCAAAAGAAAGGCTTGTATAACTGACCCAACGGATTTCTTCAGGCTTATAGGTAGCCCTCCACTTCAAAGTCTCTTCCAACATTTTCTTTGCTTTATCAACATTCCAGTTTTTTGCTTCTAGATATCTCCTCAGGCAAGCATCAGTGCAGAACTTTGCACTTCGTCCAGGCAGTGGTCCGAGTGCCTCCCTGAGTTCTTTGACCTAGTTGGGGTTTAAAAATCAAAGGACAGAAAATAGAAACAATGTATAGATTCACTGGAAATTCTAGAAATTGAACTGTTTTCAATTGATTAATGAGCAGGGTAGGTACCTTCGAATCTTGTTGTAGCAATGAATCATTTTGATCATGGCTGTTGTGATGAGAATTCTTCCGTTGAGCCATTATGGGTCCACTGGAAATTGGAAATATCAACCTACAATTCCCAAAATATCAGTCGGTGCAAAAACACAGTGCTTCCCATATATCTTTATAGGCAATTTATAAATCCTTATAGGCAATTTTTTATGTACTCTCAGGCACGTAAGTTTTTATTGTCTGCGTGTATGTATTTTTTAAATATATATTTGTTACATATATTAATTTTTTAATATATTTATTGATGTTGCCATTGAAAGTATGTACTCCTGAGAATATGAAATACATATTGAATATAAAAGGAGGTAATAAATGAAAAATATCATCTTTCATGAGGGGAAAAAACAAAAACAGAGTTGCTTTAAAAGAGTACGAGTCATAGTTTAGACAAATATTAATAAACATGTATCCATCTCATAGTATATAATTAGTTATGACTGTACTAATCAAAGTGAGTTACTTTCTAATTAAATTTGGTACTGAAATTCAATTTCTAAAAATACAATATTTCTACATCTTTACTTTTCTAAGTGAAGTTAATCTTTATATGATAGCTTTAACTAATAATCCTAATCCTGAATACAAACAAAATTAAAGAATGTAACATAACAAAGATAGAATCTACACCGAATTGTATTGCTATGAGAAGTGAGGATTGCGCACCAAAAAAAAGTGAGGATCGGATAACGTACCTGTGTCACACATACACAGAAGAGGAGAGCGAGAGGAGAGAGGGCTAACACACCAATATGGCCATATATGGTTGGAATTTATAATGGGGATTAGTGTTTGACTAGTAAGAGTGTCAATTGCTCGCATTAAAAGTGACACAGTTGAGATACTGCGTGGATGTGGATTCCGCCATTAGTACCATTGATTGGTGTATAATGGCGAAGTGACCCCTGCAGTGCGTTGTTCTTTGCCTCTCCCTGTCGTGGGGCACCCCCCCCCCCCCGCCCTATTCAGTCATTTTGGTCAATTCATGAACTCGATGACCCTTAGGAATGTCAGTAGATTCTGGCTCCAATTCTGATCTATTAAATCGCATCTAATTTAAAGGGTCTGAAATTAGTAAAATGAAACCTAATAAATTTTAAACAAGTCTAGATTTGAATTTGAAAAATTCATAGCAAGAGTCAACGTGAGATCTAATAATTTTTTAAAAAAAATTATGGTAAAAGTAATTTGTTTAAGTAACTTTAAATTAGTAAATATGAAAACCACTTTGCTTTATGATGATCACAGAAGAAGAAGTATTTTTTATGCTTGTTTATAAGTTGATAGATTTTGTCTTTACGGTTTATGTTAAAATATCAGTTTTGGTGTGTAAAATATATGTAAAAATACTTACCTATGGCATGTGTTGTTAAAATATTTTTATTAAATATTATGTTTGCTTGTAAATTCAATTATTTGTCTACATTATTCCATAATGTAGTGATTGATGTTGGGATATAAAAAATAATTAAGATCTATTTAGAAAGTATGCACCTGCCATATTTACAAAATTTGGATGTGAGTCCCATCTTTTCAATCGCAAAGCATCTGGGGTGAATTTGGGTCCAAAATCAAAAAATAAACGGATCCAAATTCAGGTGAACTGGATTTGGACCCGACCTAGTACCATACCTGATAATTGCCCTTCCAATGCCCGTTGAACATGTAGTGTTCCATCCCTATCTCTGTCCCAAAGTCTTGCCCATATTAAATATAAAAACCACAACCACCCTAGGGACTTTATTTCTCTCACCAGTCAAGTCGGCCCATTAATTAGAAGTTCAATACTTCGATGGACGTTGAATTTGATTATATATTTTTTTGATCTTGTGTAAGTTAAGTTACTATTAATTCAATAAAAATAGAGTTTTTTATTATAGATTTTTTTTATTTACAATATTTAAATTTGAAATTTTATTTAAAGAAAATATATTTTAAATCACTTTAATTAATCTGTATTGGTAAATTGAATTATAGTTTATAAACAAGATTACTATATAGTGGACTTGTGATAATTTTAGTACAATTTGTCCAATTTTCCTAATCAAAAAAAAAAAAAAATATGCATATGAGCTTTGATTGAAGTAAACTCTTCTCTTAATGTTATGAATATGTAGAATGTGCAACATAATTTAAATAATATATTTTACTAATGTTTTAGACATTTTTAAAGTGAAATTGTGTCTCTTAACACAAGTATCTAATTTTAGTTATTTATTTAATTACTCTTCTTAATTTTAAACTAATAAAGATCCTTCCATGAAAAAAATGCTAGATTACTAGTGTATTATCTTACAAGATTAGTCCTCTAAAATAACAAGAGTGGGTGGAACTACTGGGATAATGTTCAAAGCCTATATCATACTCCTGAGAATACATATTTCGACAAGTCAAGTTAACATTACATATTAAAATTGTCTATATGACAAATATACGTTGAATATATATATATATATATATATATATATATATATATATAAATATATACACTCATAAATATATAATATATATTACGACAATGTTAGCTTAATCCAAAATTAAACAACCACAACAAATTAGACCAATAATAATTAATAAATGCCATTAATCAATAATCCAATAGCTCTTCTCCAGGAGGCAAGGCAGTTTGTAAGAAAATTACAAGCCAACTGCAACAACAACCCCAACTAATACTTCAATTTCAAAGAATCTTCATTTGCATGAACAAACTAACAAAAATTCATGGAAGAAGAAGAAGAAGGTGGTGATTTTTCCCCGATCAGATGCTCATCCTTCAGATTTGGAAGATCAAGAAGCTCAATCCTATTTGCCGATTCTATCCCTTCCGAGTCAGCTCGGTTCACCGCGTACCACTCGCTCTCCCACTCCATGCGACTCAGCGCCGAGTCGGACCGAGTTGACTCCACATCATCCAGGAAGAAGACAAAACAGCCGTGGCGAATTCTTTCCAGAATCTTCTCTCACCGGAAATCCAACGGTCCAGATCAGATCATCAGGGAGATTAAGATTACCGGCGATGACCGAAGCTCCGCCGGGAACAAGAAGCCAAGGTGGTTGCCGGATCCTAACTGGCGTTGGCCGGTTCAAGGTTCCTGATCTTCATTGATTTCGCACCGTTTGATTTTCCGTTTGCCTTCGAATTGGGTTTGTTTATTTGATTTCATTGCAATTCAATTCAATTCAATCCTGATTTGTTGTGTTTGTCTTGTATGTGTATGTTGTAAATTTGAACTTTTCCTCGTCAATCTTATTTAGAATTTGCTATCAAATTCAATCCTATTGTTTCCTTAATCCATCAGAACGTCTTAATGAATAAAAAAAAAGAGGTAATTTGTGTAGCTGAGCATGATTTTCAATGTATCAGAGAATGCTTAGATATAATGTAGAAAAAAAAGTAATTTGTTTTAGAAATTCTGTCATAACAATATGCTCTATCCTGTTGCATAAAGTTAAAAATTGATTTTGATGGTCAGAGTATTATATGAGACATAACAAGATGTCGAGCGAGACAATATTCTGATAGGGAAGATATGAGGAGGACTAAGGAGTATAAAAATGTCATATTACCCAAAGGTGAAATTTACAAAGATTTTGAGCTTTTACTTACTTACCCTAAGAAGAGAAAATACAAAAAAATAAAATAACAAATGCAACTACTAGACTCTGAAGAACATTTTGCTAGCGTAGCAAAATTATTCGAACATAGTTTTGATTTTTGGACGTACAATATGGCAACGCCGCATTCATCTTCTGTTTTGTAAAGTGGTCTTATTACTTGATGTTGATATATTGAACTACACATTGTAATCAAACCTAATCGGCTCGAGGTTGATTACGTGCTTTCTCTTTCTCCTTCACTTCACTCCCCTGGTTCGTGTCAATACTGGCTGATTTAATACGTAATGTTCGTGTCACCACTTATTGTATGAATTTTGGTTGATCCTTACTTACACCGGAGGAAAAGGGCGCGCCCCAACCCTTGCGGGGGGGGGGGAAAGGGTAGAAATTGGAATAATGCAGTTTCTGTATTAGTTAGTTACCAGGATCGGGGATAGATTTGGCACCAACTTCACATTCACCACTGCATTTGCCTCCGTAAATTCCACCAAACCCTTCTTCTTCACTTCTTGTGGCGTATCCTTCTCCAAATGAGGCCTCCATCAAGTCCCTAGGGACAAAGCAAAAACCGAGAATGATTTATCAAACGTCCAAACTAGCTTTTATTTGCAACATGTAGCATGTGATGCATTCCCTAAAAAGCATCTATGATGTAATAGTTAACTAGTTTACTAGACGATGTCATTGAAGTCACATTATTGGAGGCCAGATGAAAGAGAACGGTTATGTTACTAACGGGGTGTTTTCAAGAGGCTTCTTCAAGGACTTATCCTTGGCATTTGTTTGCACCAAGCTCACGCATCCTGCAGCTTGTTTTTTACAAGTTATAAAGGACAAAGGGGATATCGACGAGGACAATATAGATGATGATTGTGAGACAGAACGAGCCAATGTAATAGCGTTTTTCTTCATCATCTTTTTTGTTTTTTTTTGTGATTCCTTCTCTCTTTCATGTAAACATTTTCGCTATCAAAATATATATAGAGAATCTCCCGATGAATGATGGAGCTTCAATATTCGGGTTGATGGTGACAGACGCAGGGGCTGGGAAACTTGGGATATGTACACTTGAATTTCCATGGAAATAGTTTAGTTGAGGATCCTCTTGAAACTTCGAGCTTCTTATTGCCGTAGTTTAGTGAAAGACATTCTGAAATCCTGTCTTGAAGAAACACAATTGGACACATTAAGGGGCCCGGAAAAGAAGAAACTCAATTCAACCGTTTAAAGAGAAATGAGGATTTGGATTTTGGGCCTAGGATTGCCAAAACACCCTTGTAAACAACTTCTAGTGATGGGCTCTTCTCTCAAAATTTTATTTTGGATTTTGGACTACCAGAGCAGGATCTCATGATTAGATATAGCTAAACTTTTGTGAGAAATGATTTTTGAATGAATGGACGTAAATGCGTAGTCTATCATCCTCCATATGAAGTTGTACATTCATATGAAGTTGTGCATTCGAGAATGAATTGCGCATTATTTAAGGGTAAAGTACGAGAGATCGAACTCATACCCATTTAACCCCCCCAAAAAGAAGAGAAAAACTAGATACTTTAAGCCATTAGCTATTGTCTTTCAAAATTAAAGGCCCTATTTGGCAATCAGCTATTAGCTGTTAGCTGATTGTATTAGTTGTTTGACTTAGCTGATTGCATTAGCTGTTTATGAAAAAAGTATTTGGTAAAGTTAGCTATTTCTAACAAAATTGTTTGATAAAATTTCACTTATGCTCATTACTCAATTTCATTATTTTTCTAACAAAATAATTTTTCATTGGATATTTATTTTTCTTTTCGATATGAATTATGAATTAAGACTTATGTGATATATAAAATTACATTTATACTTTTTCCGAATTTTAGTACTTATCATCAAAATATATTTTTAATGTTAAATGTTTTATTTTTTAATAGCCATTGAAATTATATGATATAAAAAATATTTATATATCATATAACACTAACATAAATTATTTGTTAAATTAAGAAAGCGTTAAAATTAAAAGCATTATTTTCAACATCATGACCATCCACAACTCTTGTCTCAAAAAAAAAATTGAAAAATTTAAAGTATAAGCATCCAACATTCGGGAATATCATTTATGAATGACATGTAATGTAAATTTGTCCAAATTATAAGGTTAGTATGGTCATTATAATAATAAACATTAAAAAAAAAATTAAAAAAGCTATCTCAAAAAACTTTTTGTAAAAGAACTTTTTGGGCATAAAAAGCTAATCAACCAAATATCTTAAAGAGTTTTTTGACCTGAGTCAAATAGCTAATACCCCAAAAAGTTCTTTTTACACCCAAAAAGCTCTTTGTCAAATATGACCAAAATAAAATTCACACAAATCATATGGCGTGAACGATTGGGTTTACCTTGACTAAAACTGAACTTGGACAATATGAGGAGACGAAGCGGTGTCGTTTTGTCTCTGGGGTTGGCCCGAATAAGGTGGCGGCGATTCAGGTTGAATATATTGTGGCTGTACCGGTCTTTCACTCTTTCGGGACTCCGAGTCAAAAACTGACAGCGGAGACAAAGTGCCATTATGACTTGTGTCGATCGGAAGGTACCATAGTAGCTGACATCTGCCGTACGTCATAATGCGATTGTCATGAGATTTTCACCGTCAGCCGCGTCCATGAACGGTTCGGCGAGGCCAAATGGCTTGTTGGGCCGGATGATGGGCCTGTTGCTCTTGCTGTTGTTGAGCGATTGTCATGAGATTTTCTAAAGTCTATATAGTATACATTGAGAGCACATATCTTTAGAAAATACATCAATAAATAAATAAAAAATAAAATATATGATAAATACATCCAAAAAAATACATATAAATAGAATGTAAGAGCAGGTACTTTCGGATATACCTAATAATTTTTCGAGATTTTCACCGTCAATGCACATATAAGCCATTATGAATTCCCAATAAAAAAAATTTGTTATTGAAGCTCGTTTTTGAAATTAGAGAATCATGGGGAAAAATCGAGAATAGGTTGCATGCACTTAGTTTTTTTTGTGATGGAGGAGGAGAGAGAAGATAGAGGGAGGAGTAGGACTGAGGAGAGAGAAAAAGTGAGGGACAACGGTAGAGTGGGGTAACTCAGGTAAGCTTTAAAGTTTGAACAGCGAAATGAAGGTCGAGCACCCAAAGAATTGGACAAAAACAGACGCTGATGAATTAAGTGAAGACCCCCCGAATCGAAATGTCAGTGGGTCCTAATTTCTCTGTTCATCGATGCACTGTGGTCGTCACATGAAATATTACTTCAAGTGTACTAGTTTTGAATCGTACTCGATGCGTGCATTGCTAAATTAACTTGTCGTCATATAAAATATTAAAAGTCTTTTTGAAAGGATCCTATCTTACACATTATTCGAATTGTAATAGAGAGGGGAAACAGAGGGGAAGGTAATGGAAGGGAAGGACACGAAAGGAAGGTGACTTGTACTCATATTGTTTGGATATGTTATGAAAGGGGATGGAGGGGAAGGAAGGAGAGTTATTAAAAAAATTTCATTTCCTTCCTTTCTCTTTCTCCTCGTTTTGGGGTGAATAAAAATGAGTGGAATGGGCAGAATGAGGGTGAAATGTTCCCCTCAATTCCCATTCCTTCCCCCTCATTTATTCTCAAACGAGAGAAATAAATGTTCACTAACCTTCATTCCCCTCCCATCATCTTCTTTTCCCTCAACCCATGCAGACTGTTAAGGTAACTCTTTGGTGAGATTACTTATTTGAGATAAGTTACATTTCATTGAAAATCAATGTGAATGGAATGATATTTGAAGTTTTGACATAGGTTATATCCGAGTACAAACCATCTTTGCAATTTGCAGGATCAAACTGGATTGGCAAAATATTAGTAATAGCCCAAAACAAAATGCTGTCTTCGTGGATGAGTTTCAGAAAGAGATATGCTTTTGAAGTCTGAACAACTAATTGCTGCCTTAGACTCGGCAACTTGCCAATATGAGGCTTTAGTTTTTCTTTTGAGCCTTGCAGCGAACTATTTTGTTGAGATCTTTTTCACTTGGCAAATGAATCAATGATTCAATATAACTACTTTTAAATCTTTTGCTTGGGGGAAAAGGGATCGAAAAACTACCTTTGAAATTCATGTGATGCATGAAATTCATTTAAAAACTCTTTTATCAACACATATTGATTTAAGAGATTTAATACTTATTCTAGTGCTCCTAACTCAGTATACTAGTGGAAATAAGGTTAAGTGATCTAACACTTATTTCTATGTTTTCTTTTTGCGCCTTTTCCTATGTTAAGAGAGGAGGTAATAAGGTTGCACAAAATTTAGCACATTAGTAACGTTCTAGTGTTATTGAAAGGGTGTGGGTTGATGATGTCCAAGAAGAAGTTATTTCTCGGACGTAAGTCAACATGATGAACTTTATTAATTTCAATTCAATGTAACAAGGGAAATTTACAGCTAGGTTAAACTTCAACAGGCCCACAACCATTACATTTTATTTTTTTGCAACAAATAGGTGTTAGTTTTGGCGGGGGGGGGGGGGATTCTAGGGTTGAAAATGAGAATTGAAGTGAAAAGACAAAAAAGTCCTTGATGAGTAATCTACCTCACTTTCTCTTCACTTGTTGCCTGCTATGTTTTTCTCTCTCTAAAAAATCTTTCAACTAGAAGTGAGGGTTTGGGGGAACTTTAGATCACACTCAATCTCTCTCAAGGGCTCTCCATAGCCGAGTCTACTCCTCCACATCTCTGTTACTGAGCAATTGTTGTTGAAAGTGTCTTGAAAGTTGACTCCCATTTGAAGAAGAAAGAGGTGATTGTGGGAGAAGATGAGTGGGTGGAAGTGTGTTGGAGAAAGTGCAAGAGAATGGTAGAGTTGAGCTTGGAGTGCTGGGTGGTGGTATACAGGTGAGGATGAAGGTGAGGCGTGAAGTTGGAGAAGCAAGGGTTGGAGTGCCTGACATGGGTAGACGGCTACAAGCGGCGTGGTAGACAACAAGTATGTGAAAATTGTTTGTAATTTTGAACGATTTTGTATGTGGGATGACGTTGTTTTGATTGTTTTTGGCTTTGTGGGGGGTAAATGTTTGGGGTAAATGGTATGCCACGATGGTGGTAGACGTTTACCCGGGTAGGTAATTTGTAGTTGATGTGCAAACCAAAATGTATGCATCAGGGGGGCGATGTAATAGGTTGAAAAAGGGGGAAGGTTTTCTATGAAAGATTGTACTGTATTCAGCAACATTCACCATTTCACCAACAACAGGGCAATGGTTAACCTGGAAACAATTAAGTGTTTACCGTGGTAGACACAGAGTATGGAATAGGCACACCTGTAGCAGTAGTGGTATGGGGTATGTTATGTGTTTTTGTTGCGTAAATGATAAAGTATTGTTCGTGATAACAAAAATATATTATTATATGCCATGCACGGTAATCGGAAAGTTGTTAGAAAGACTTAGTGTAAGGTCTTATTTGATGTGATGTATAGTAGAAATGGATGCAGGCGGTGGTGTGGGGAGAGAGCTTGTTGTTTATGTGTTATGGGGGGAGAGTTGGAGGAATATGGAGATGGGAAAGTAACAATTGTGGGAGGTTAAGGAAATGTATTGTGGTGAATGAGGGGATGGAGGCCGATGAGGTGCGGAGAATGGTGATAAAGATTATATGTAGTGATTTGTCTGGCAGAAACTAAAGTGTAATTTGAAGTATAATTGACAAATGTTAATGGCAATTGAGGGTGATGCGGATATGAGGATGTTTTTCAAGGGAAATGAAGAGCACGGCTATTTGTATGTGGGTGGGAATGATGGGCCGACGAGGCGAGGATATAAGGGCGGTGCAACATGTGAAGGACGTACACTCAGTTGCGATCATAGCGTGGTAGGCGTGGCCAGTGGGGGAAATGGTGGTCTGAAGGGAAACAACAAAGAAACAGGCGTGAAAAGGTGATCCATAAATGAAGACTTATTTGATGAAGTACTTTATTGAATGTTGTTTATCAGAATGAGTAGATTATATGTTGTTTGTGTTGTAATTGTAGGGCTTGCGCGACTAAAAGGGGGGAATGTGTAGGTGATCACCTGCAAAAGTAGGCTGCGCCTTGGGGGGGAAATCATCGAATTGTCTGATGATGATGAGATCTCCATAGCGGCAAATAGATGATGTGGTTTTTTGTAGTTCATGATCAATGTAAATTGCTAGTACCATTGTATACAATGTTGCACAATAAACGCAACATTTATGTATGTTTGCTGATGTAGTTGTGTAATTAAAATGTCCTATTATGCGCGTAAATTGTATCGGTTTACCCTTATTGACTTGTTCACATTACTTCAATAATACACACCATTGTGCTATTGCTTACCACACTTAAAGAGGCAGTGTGCACTGATAGAAAGGAGTCTATGCGCCGGTAGACGGGTATGCGAAGGTAAGACAACAACCACTGTTTCTGTCATGTGTTACACGGGTACACCGAGTTCCATGTCTGCGTAAACTATACTTAAATCCAGACCTATCCACCAATGTGTCTTACATGTCCATGTCAACCAAACAAACAACAACATCAGACGGGAAAGCCCATTCAATTCACAAATACATAGACAAACATGAGTTGGTTCAATGAGAATGGAGGAGACGCGTCACGGACTTAGGAAGTTGCGTATGCTACCACGCAAGATGTCCAGCAAGCATTTATCTCTCAAGTGATCGATATCCCCTTGCGTGAAGCACATAGTTTGCCCGTTAAGGGCAAGCACATCCGTGAAGATCATGACGAAGACGATACAATTAGTTGTCATGAAGTCCTACACAAAATGGTCACAAACAGAGGCAGTCAGACCAAACACAAATGGGACATGCTGTCCTCAGTACATTACTCCTTATTATAGTCCAACTCAAAAAACTTTACCACCTTCTCAATTGTTTACCACAGTTCTAGCGAAGGTGTGCCAAGGTTAACTTCAGTAACACAGTGACAAACGTACACAGCAACATAACACATGTATACATATGTATATACATGTATGTATGTGTGTGTGTGTGTGTGTGTGTGTGTGTGTGTGTGTGTGTGTGTGTTTATTTATTTATTTGTAAGGGTAAGTGCATGTAGTCTAGATAGCCCTTCATACACACACACACACACACACACAAATACACACACACACACACACACACACCTATATATTATTATGTGTGTGTGTTTGTGTGTATGTGTGTGTGTGTATACACACATAAACAACAAGCTCCCTCCCCACACCACCGTCTACATCCATTTCTACTATACATCACATCAAGTAAGACCTTACACTAAGTCTTTCTAACAACTTTTCAATTACGCTGCATGTCATATAATAATATATTTTTGTTATCACAAACAATATTATATCATTTACGCAACCAAAACACATAACATACTCCACACCACTACTACTACAGGTGTACGTATTCCATACTCTTTGTCTACCACGGTAAACACTTCATTGTTTCCATGTTAACCATTGCCTTGTTGTTGGTGAAATGGTGAATGTTGTTGAATACGTACAGTACAATCTTCCATGGAAAACCTTCCCCCTTTTTCAACCTATTACATCACCCCCTGATGCATACATTTTGGTTTGCACATCAACTACAAATTATCTACCCGGATAAACGTCTACCACCATCGTGGCATACCATTTACCCCAAACATTTACCCGCCACAAAGCCAAAAACAATCAAAATGTCATTCCACATACAAAATCGTTCAAAATTATAAACAATTTTCTCATACCTGTTGTTTACCACGCTACTTGTAGCCGTCTACCCATGTCAGGCACTCCAACCTTGCTTCTCCAACTTCACGCCTCACCTTCATCCTCACCTGTACACCACCACCCAGCACTCCAAGCTCAACTCTACCATTCTCCTACACTTTCTCCAACACACTTTCACCCACTCATCTTCTCCCACGATCACCTCTTCCTTCTTCAAATGGGGGTCAACTTTCAAGACACTTTCAACAACAATTGTTCAGTAACAGAGATGTAGATGAGTAGATTCGGTTATGGAGAGCCCTTGAGAGAGATTGAGCATGGTCTAAAATTCCCCCAAACCCTCACTTCTAGTTAAAAGATTTTTTAGAGAGAGAAAAACATAACAGGCAACAAGTGGAGAGAGAGTGAGGTAGATTACTCATTAAGGACTTTTTTATCTTTTCACTTCAATTCTCATTTTTAACCCTAGAATCCCCCCCCCCAACACTAATACCTATTTGTTTCAAAAAAATACAATAATTATGAACTTGTTGAAGTTTAACCTAGCGTAAATTTCCCATATAACACCCCCTTTTGTTGAGAAAAAAAAATGCCAGCGCCTGGCGGAAATGTCGCATACTATCCCACCCCTGATTGATTGCTTCTATGTTTCTTTCTTTGGCTCTTTTCCTCAGTAAACGGTTAGAAATCGTTTTTCCTTTCAAACCTTTTCACAAAACTGTCTTTATGTGTCTTTTGGAATCAACATCTCTATGGATAGAAATACCGATAGAGGAAATGTTGCCTACATCTGGATCTCCCCAGACCCCGCAAAAGCGAAACACACACTGAGAGGTTGTTGTTGTTGTCGAACAACCGCAAAGAGAGTGAGAGAGGGGGAGAGAGGGGAAGAGAGATTCGTTCGTCCTGAATTAGAGAGAGACGTTGGTAGCGGTCCTAGTGGATGCCACCACTGTACCACTCTGACCAATTTGTACAACCATATCACTGCCCCAGATTATCATTCATATTTCACGGTCATGATTGATGGTCATGGCGACGACCACTTCTCATATTAGCATATTTTAAGGAGAAGCATATTTTTTAGGAGCCACAATTTTTTTTTAAAAAAAATACAACTGAAAAAGAATGAATTTAGTAACGTATAAACTCACGCGTCAATCATTTAGCCATCAACCAGATATGAAAAGCCTGGAAATCCGAAATAACAAAGCTCTACATCTTGAAAATAGTTGTTCATATAAAAGGCGTAAATAAGGATAAACTTCAATGAGAAGACAGGTGCGGTATCCTGTTTCTTATTACCTTTCTGCAGATTACAGAGGGCAGAAAATCATGAATCACACCATAAATACAAATTGATCGGTCTCAGCAACTGTTCTCTTCATCATAATGGTTACTTGACAAAATCTTTGAATCATTATTGCTGAAGCAAGCTGCGTGATTCATCAGCAAGGCCAAAACCCTACTTCCACTGCAACTGGAAAAACAAAATTCACCTGAAAGAACTACACCCATTTCATCAAATCGCCTTCCTTTCTTCTATGCTTTCAAACAAGGGTTGCTTCTGCCCTGGTTGGAATCAATAGACACGAGCTTTAGGAGGGAAAGTCTCCACCTCATCGTCCAATGTGTTCATGTGCACCGGTCTATAATCCAACTTGACCTTCTCGTTCTCCCAATATCTGCAAGGTAAAAGAGGTAAGGTACAAGAGGTCAGATAATCAATCTCTCTATGGACAATCATTTCTGAGAAATAAAGCTGCCTACATCTGAGTTTCCTCAGGTCCCTCGAAAGAGCAACCCACAATGGGAGTTGTTGTTGGACAAGAGGTCAGCGGACATGACATAAAAACCACCAAAGGGATAGTCTAGAATGATCTAGTCACAACTTCCATCCACAAGGCGTGGGTTCAAATTCCACCGGAGGCATAGAAGCCCCCCCCCCCCAAAAAGGAAGGAAAAAACAACCAAGAGATGACCCTCCTTGGGCCAGGTGGATAGAGGGGGCCGTTACCCAAACCAAAAAAAAAAATGACACCATCCTAAGGTTGAGGTCAAAGAAACGAGCAAAGGAAGAGAGAGAGAGAGAGAGAGAGAGAGAGAGAGAGATCTAATCAGGGGTAGCATAGACATTCAGGCAGGAAATGTGAGTCCTTTTCTTTGGGGGGGACGGTCCTTTCAGAAAGGAAATCAGTTAAAAGACAAGTCGACTGCATATGAAGAATATATTATGCCACTCCACTCAATATACTGCTATTTGAATGGACGTTCAAGCATCCACAGTGAGTGAAAGATAATTGATTCAGACAAATGGTCAAGTATTCGCAGCAAGTGAAAGAAAATTGATTTATGTACCCTAGAGTGTGCTTCATCCACTTCTGGTCATCTCTTGTCTGCAAAACCAACAGAAATAGCATCCTTAAATGACAGATACGAGGAAAATGTTCTCAGATTACAATATGAGAAAGACAATAGAACTGAACAGACCGTGAAATCTTCACGAGCATGAGCTCCCCTGCTCTCTTTCCTAGCCTCAGCAGAATGCATAGTAATGCATGCATTTATCAACAAATTCTCCAACTCTATTGTTTCTATCAAGTCAGAATTCCTGAATTGAAACGAACAGAATGTAAAATAATTGATTTGGTTGCCAAGAAAATCTCATCAGGAAGCTCTCATCATATATTTTGCATACCATATTAGAGTACGATCCTCCACTTTAACATCATGGAAGCTCTCCCAAGTCTTATCAATCAAGTTGCAACCTGCAGATAATAGATACAAAGAACACAACATCAAGAATGGACTATGTAAATTAACATTTGAAGACTGAACAAAGGGTATCTCAAGTAGCAAGCAGGGCATGGAACTAAATTGTATGTAGCATGCATCGGAGCTGCTCTTGCAAAGCAAAATGGTGACAAGGCAAATGTGAACCCGGACACACCAGAAGAAGAAAATGTGTCTGATTGAGTGCAGGAAACATAGTGCAAGGGAAACAAGAAGTAATTCTTCCTTCATGGTCTTCTATAGTGCTGTGTGCATCCGAAACTTTTATCTATTTCTTTCAACAACGTGAGGTCCTCACTACTGTAAAACAACAACCCAGTGTCCACCGAGGTCCCCGTGATGGCAGGCCCACGCAAGCATGCAAACCTTGTCGCTGGCAGACTGGCACTGAATTCCAAGACTCGAAAGGAAAAGCTCTGCATTAACCTAATTTGCCAAGGTGTATCCACAGGAAATCTAAAGAAAAGGTCATTCGAGCCACTGGGTCAGCTGTCTTCCCAGATCCATTAATTTTCACTGACAAGAGTCACAAGACAAAGGTATCAACCACCTTCTGTTCTAATCCTTGAGTATCACATGCCAACTACTGGCAGGGTAAAAAGAAAGACCTCCTCTTTTCTCTGATTCAATGGCGTAATTTGCAAAAAAAAATTTTGGGGGGGGGGGGGTTGATCTCCTAACCTCTTTGATAAAATAGATAGAGTTTTACCACATTTCTAACATAAACCTCATACATATTGTGGGTAATACATTATACATATATAATAATACAAAAAAAAGTTTTTTTTTGGGAGAGGGGGGGGGGGGTTCAGCACTTGCAAAGATCCGCCATTGCCCTGATTAGATTCCATTGCATTGACTATAGTTACCACAGTCCAGGATTGCTCAAGGTCGACAAATGAGTTCAGAATAGCACTATGCAACTTTTCTAGAGTCCCCGGATCGTCCCCCTTCATCTGTCTTACATTTATTAGTTCTTCTCTGAATTAAAACGTTGCCTCTATCCCTTCATCTCCTCACCTCTCTATCACTCAAATCAGGTACTGCCATGAAAGCCAACACTGCTATTGCACCCAACCATGGTGATTGCCACTGTCAAACGTATGCCAGATGCCCAGCCACTGAAGTCTACCATAAGCGATATTCTTAGAGTGAGTTCCACAGCCATAGATCATTCTTGTTAGCTCAAGCCTCCCAAATCCCAGCCACACGAATAACATACGTTCACCCATTTGGACTTCATGGTCAGAATTCATAAACTAAGAGATGCCTACAAGGGTAAGACTGCCTATATCTGGATCTCCCCAGGCCCAACTAAAGCGGGACCTAGTGTTGCTATTGTTGCAGTCGATCATAATCTAAGAACACAGCTCTTATTAAATCAAGATTTAGTTTCCAGAAATAGTCAGTTCATCAACAGAGGGAGAGCATGGGAATTAATCTCCTGTTACAAGCCTTTTACCCCACCACGTGTGCGCACAACCAGCGTATTTATCTATCTATCTACTTTAGCTACACCTCACATTGGTAAGCATGCGGATAAACACTTAACTGTGACTATCGGTCTTACAATCAGGCGTATACATATTGGCTTTTTAGGCTACATAGGCAGGTGTGAACCCTCAATAAAGTTGAGCGGCTTTTAAGACTATCAGGTGTACTTTGTATACATATAGGCTTTTTAAGCTATACATATAGGCTTTTTAAGTTATACATATGAGCCCTCAATAAAAGCTGAGTGAATTTTAAGACTGTCTATTGGCTATTTCCTCTAACTTATTGCTCACGAAAGATTATACAACTAACTATAAATAAGGCTCCAGGCTCCAATTATAAGACACTCTCTTTTTGGTGATTGTTTTGATCCTAAAACAAGTTTATTAAGCTTTATAATTTTGCAGTTGAAGTGATTGCTACCTAATTTAAGGCTGGGTACTTTTGTGTAGTCAAGAGCACAGAGTAAGTGATCTGGTACAATCCCGTCGGGTCCTGGTAACCCAGCTATTAGGCCACCCCCCTCCCCCCCTTCTTCTCCACCCGTTTTAGAGAAGTCTACTTAGATCAAAATGAATGTAAATGCACAGAAACCCCATGGACCGATGCACTTAGTAAGCTACTAACTACAACACTTCAGGAGTAATCAAGCCTCATTCTGATCTTCCTCAAAGGAGAAGAAAGAAAATGACAATGCAATTTCTCTGAACTAAGATATCATAGTATAAGATCACATGAACTTTCAGAAATCCGATAAATGCCTAGAAAACACAAAGTGTAAATGAATTTCACCATACTGAAGGGCAACAAGGCAAATACAGTCTTCCCACACTAACAGAATGACAGCATGCCAGCAAAGAAAACAGCAAAGAAAGATCACTCTTGCACCATGGGTGGGGAGATGATTTGAAGCGCATCCAACAGACAGGAATTGCAAGCAATCATAATCAAGTTCTGAGGCTAATAATACCCCTAAAATCACTAAATGAGTAGGCAACAAAGGGAAAACATTGGTATAAATAGATTAGCAAGCAAATACCAGACCTTCCTCCAATGTACTTTGTGTGCGGAAGACGGCAGCATTATTCTGCATTACCCGCTGCATGTTGAGACGAATTTGCGAAGTTGGAAGAGAACCATTTGCATTCCTTAGTTTATCTAACCACGCAATAGTCTTCTCTCCAGCATCTGCGGCCAAGGGTTTCTGCTTCTCCCCTGCATGGTATCAAAATATTTCAATCAAGCGGGAAATTCATTTTTCTATCATCAGCATATCAATAAACCCTGTAAGTATAGGCCTGCTGCACTGAGAACACAAATTGCCAAACAGTCTGCCATAAATTGACTTGCCTGGTTTATGGATCTCTGCAACTCTGTTGGCACAAGCACGTCCAAACACGACAATGTCAAGAAGTGAATTTGCACCGAGTCTGTTAGCACCATGAACTGAAGCACAAGCAGCCTCCCCAGCAGCCATTAATCCTGGGACCACTGCGTCTGGGTCATTTCCTTTGATGGTAACAACCTGAAGGATGGATATTTATTACTTAGTACAATTTTTTTTTAAAAAAAAAATCTTGAAATCATAACAGTGACTATTTGTAGTTTTCTTAACCCTTACCTCCCCATGGTGATTTGTAGGGATTCCACCCATGTTATAATGGACAGTTGGCAAGACTGGGATGGGCTCCTTTGTGACATCAACCCCAGCAAAAATAGCAGCTGTCTCAGAGATGCCAGGAAGTCTTTCCTTAAGTACTTCTGGGGGTAAGTGATTCAAGTGAAGGTAGATATGGTCCTTCAAGGGTCCTGGTAACGGCAGCATTAGTATGTCTCGTAAGTATGAAACAGATGCAACAGATAATAAGGTTAATCTTTAATCCGGAATAAACTTAGGTTCTGGTTTACAAGTAACTTCTGACAAGCACCCATCTCCGACATAAATATCAATACTGATATCATCCAAGAAAAGAAAGGTTTAAATTCTTGTCAATAGGATCTGTAAATATTTATCCTTCCTTGAATTAACAGCCACAAACATTTCTTCCAGAAAATGGATTTGGGAGCAAGAATATAAGCATCATCAATATACTAAGATTGTAGACGCTATCTTACCCACACCACGACCCTCACGAATTTCCATCGTCATAGACCTAGAAACAACGTCCCTTGAGGCAAGATCCTTTGCGGTAGGAGCATATCTTTCCATAAATCTCTCACCCTCGCTATTTCTCAGAATACCCCCTTCACCTCGAGATCCTGTTCACAAAGGAGAAAGCGTTAGATTAAGGCATATGACATCAATTCTGTACTCAAAAAGTTTTTTTGTTTTTTTTTCATTAGACAGTATATGACAAGGAAATATCTCTTCTCAAGCAAAAATGAAAGTTTAAGCAGGCCTAGGGAGATAGGCCTACCAAACTAAATGGAGAGCCACAGCTTATGAGAAGGAAATATGTCTTCTCAAGCAAAAGAAAACACAATAGTTCAACACAGAAGATCGCTTGTGAGTATACATCATTCCCAGTAACAAGCCAAGCCAATTTTAATGCAACATAGAATGTTCAACCTAAGGAAAACTAACCTTCTGTTATCAGGCATCCAGCACCATAAATACCTGTCGGGTGGAACTGGACAAATTCAAGGTCCTGCAAATAAATTTAAAAAAAAAAAGACACGTCAGGAGTCATTAAAAAGAGCAATCTTGCCCCACTTGTCTCGACTTTCTATCTAATAAATAGAAGGGTAACAGCAGAAACATGCGGGAGAAAGAACCTGCAACGGGAGACCAGCCCGTGCAACCATTGCATTTCCATCTCCAGTACAAGTATGAGCAGAGGTTGCAGAGAAATATGTTCTTCCATATCCCTAAAAAAAAACAAACAAAATAGATTGCTAGGAAAAGCACTGCCATAGGAGAAGGGTATTATTGAACATTGTCAAGCAGAAATACCCCAGTGGCCAGAATTGTAGATTTAGCTTTAAATCTATGTAGCGTTCCATCTTCCATGTTCAATGCAATCACACCTTGGCAGGCACCTGAGCATGAAAACCATACCCTCAGTAATATTCTCATGAAAACATAAGACATAGCCATATAAACAAGTTAACACAATTGAGGTCACAGCATTGCTAAAGAATACATGGCTAGCAATATTAACTTACCAGAAGTTTCTAGTTTATAAGGGATCAAATAGGGAACCAAGCAAGGGAAAAAAAAAAAACAAAAGAGTTAAGAGGTACAAGACTGAAGTTGGCTACTAGGTGAAACTCTATGCATTAAAAATATTTCAAGCTACTCATACCAATACATAAGATCATAGAAGCTTCAATTTCTTGTAACAAGTCCAACCTGTCAGTTTCTTAGATTGCTGTGAAGTAGAAAAGTGAAATGTAATAGCACAGCACTTTTGTGAAATGTAATAGCACAGAACTTTCTGCCCGAATCTTTTTTTCCACAAATGATGAACAGCAAGTAATACAGAGTACGTTAAGTACTTATTACGGCATTCCAAATCCCACGATTTGTCAACAGCAATCGTTAGATCTATCACCCAATGTAGGATGGTTCAACTAGTTATTGGATCTGATTAGTTACTTAGACCAAGTTCAGTAGTCTAGATTATCTACCATAGCTTTCCTCAAACACAAAAAAATCAAATCCCATGTCCACTTAAAAGGTGAAGGCTAAGGCATTATTAATAATATCCGTAATTTGTATATTAGGGAGGATCAGAGCATCAGACACATGAAACCAGTCAAAGAGAAAGTATTAAAAGGTTGAACATCATTAACTTGCCTTCATTATCCATAAGAAGATCCAAGGCAAAATATTCCACAAAAAATTGTGTATTATGTCTCATAGCTTGCCCATATAGAGTGTGCAACAAAGCATGGCCAGTTCGGTCAGCTGCACATGCACAACGATATGCTTGCCCTCCTACAATAGTATGGAAAAGCAATGAAGAAATTAAATAACATCATGAATATCAAATAAGAAACTCAAAACAATCTTAAACTTCCGTCTACATACCTTTCCCAAAGTTCAAGCTCTGACCACCAAATGCACGTTGATAAATTTTACCATCTTCTGTTCTAGAAAAAGGCAAGCCATAATTCTCAAGCTCAATGACAGCTTTTGGTGCCTCTCTACACATGTATTGTATAGCATCCTGGTCACCTGTAAAGGATGAAACAACTTCTATGTCTCATGGAACACCAAAATAATATACAACTAGATACCTACAAATGCCCAGTATAGAAAACAAGAACTGCACAAATGCGAAACCCAAAGCACCATTCAAACTGATTAACGGACAGGTCAAATGGTACAATGTTTTATCATTACGATTGAATTGCAGAAAGGTTGCATCTCCTGGACCCTCACTGGAAAGGCATTGGCCGCCTATTGCCTAACAAAGGTAAACCACAATCCAGAGAAGCAGTTCATGCAATCCAGTATAATTTAAAGCTGAAAGTAGCCCAACAAATACTTTTTCAGCTCCTAGCAGTCGACATTCGCACTATTTGTTAATCCAGAGGGAGGGAATTAGGAAAATGATGATGGAGATCAGAAGCAGAAGTGAAGGAGAAATTATCAACTTGTTTGGACAGCTATCCAATGACCAAAATAACAATGATTAAGTATGCATTACCAAAAGGAACCGCTCGAATCTCATTGTCCTTTACCTATTTCATGATTCATCAGTTGGTAAAGGCGATCATATAATTTTGTACAAATTACAGAAGTAATGCATATCAAGTTCATCAAGCAACGCACCTAGCCAGTCACTTCCCTTCACTGTATCGTACATGTGCCACCTCCAGTCATCTTCAGTCATATTACCCAAGGCAGCATTGATTCCACCCTGCACCAAATCACTCCTTCAGCTATAATACACTGAACCGACTGAAGTAGTGGAGGCCTGGCTAATATGAAAAAAAAAAACATAAACACATCCAAAAGAAATACTTAACCAATACTGATGCATACTATTTGCACAGACAAGATGCAAGAGTAAGAGACTAATAATGGATAAGGTTGCTAAGCAAATTTGCACTGTCAGCAACATTACATTCTAAGATAATACCAATAGAAAAAACTCTTTCGTCAAAAAGGGGAAAAAAATAGAAGAAACTCTGGAGATATCTCTAAGCTACTGATTAATTGCTTGTGTCATATTCAGTGCCAAAGGAGGTCTTACATAATTAGTCTAGAATGTTCCGTTACATCCTAGCTCAAAAGATCAATGTGCTGGATAAGGTGCTGCAGCTGTACTGTTGTTAATGTCCAGCAATTGAAGCAATCACATAAAAATCAAGAAGAATGAGCTTGAGCTATAAGCCACTTCGATTAGAATCAGCTAACCTAAAAGGGCATTTGATTGCTTTGTCAACGAAAACTAAATCTCTTCACGCAAGTAATCTTATCATCACCTAATTTCTTTCAGAAAGCTCGCATTAAAAACAGAGTTCAGAAAATTCATAGACACAACCACAGCCCTACAATTGCCAAAGTTTCACATCAAAGTTCAAAACCCTGGGTTGAAAACATCAATTACTACCTACAGCACCAATATATAAGAACTAAAAAATATTAAAATCAGATGTTTGTCACACTCCATTACAACTAAAGCCGAACATTGTCCACTAGAAGCTCCATCAATTTATTGAATTCCACCAAAACTAACACGTCATCGTCACAAAAATCAGGCCTTTGACTGGAAAAGCATTGGCTGGGTTGCAACTTCTCAGTTGTCATCAAATACAGACGGAGCAGGTAGTTAAGTAAGTCATTTGATTTAGGCCAATACAATAATACGAAGCCTGTATTACACTGAACACTAAGAACTATGAAGTACAATTAGGCAAAAACATGTAAACTGCAAAGAATCTCCAGTCAATTCCATTCGTTCCTACTAAGACATTGATCAAGTGAGAGAGCTAATATACAGCCTAATACAATCTAAAGTAGAAAAAACTTTTCCTAAATTTTACCGAAACATACTTGCAAATGGAGTGAGCGTTAAATAAGCAAAAGGCCAAACAAACAAGACAATGCGACACGTTAATTTAAAAAATCCAAAATAACACAAGGATAGAGAGCTCGTTTTCGGAAAGTCAATCCAAACCTGCGCAGCGACGGTGTGAGAGCGAGTAGGAAAAAGCTTAGTAATACAAGCAGTATTGAATCCGTGCTCAGAAAGACCTATCGCAGCTCTAAGACCCGCACCGCCAGCTCCAACCACCACCGCATCGTAAACATGATCCACCACATTGTACGCCGATCCTCCAGCACTCTATCACCAGGCCGACACTCATCAATATCAGTAATTTCGATTTGAAAAACAACAATATCGAATTAGATCTCAATCACTCATGCAACGAATCATTGATGTAATAGAAACAGATAGATAACTCAAACCGATGATTCAATCAAATCAAAGATCAAAAACAGGATAAGAAGATCTTACGGAGTTGGAGAAGAATCGGTAAAGCGGCGATTGAGAGAAGAACGAAGAGTTCTTCGATGAGTGATTGCGAAGGCCGCGAGTGACACAGCGCCACATCGTTCACTTTCTCTCTCAAGCTCTTCCTACTGCTTCGTCGATTTGAAGCTCTCTCTATCTCTCTATCTTCTGTATGTACCCCTCTCTCGGGCTGCTGAATGTTCGCAGGTGGGATTGCCAAAAGGAGGAGAGAGACTGAGTGGGTGGGGATAAAAGGTTAACGGTGAAATGGGAAAGGGAATGAAATGAAGCCAAGCCTGATAAACTGCGACGCAAGTTTGTGATATGTTGTGGTAATCCGATTGCGACGTTCACTGCGACGTTGGTTAAATTTTATGGTCTATTAACCATTTTGCATTTTTGTTTTCCTCAGATTTTTCTTAGACATGACAATTGACAATGGTTGTTCATCGAGGTATCATCTGTTACAATACTTATTAATATAGATTAGTTTAAGTGATTTGGTATATATTTTTCTCAAGTAAAATTTTAAATTTGAATCTTACGAATAGAGAAAAGCTGTAATTGGAGAGTTTTATTCTTTATTGAGCCAAGAATAGTTCGACTCTAATTAAGTGGATGATTTAAGACCAAAAAAAAGTTATAACTTTTATGTAATTTTATAGTAAAGGTAATTATTAGATGAAGTTTAATAAAGTTGTTATGAATATAATTGTTAATTGTCGTATATTGTTTCAAAAAAGTCATAAAAAGTCATTTGTTATAATTTCTAGTCGATTATCGTGTTATTAGTTATAAACTTTTTCTTCGTATTTTACTAAAAATTTCATCAATTTTATCCTTTTGTGTCATTTTGCATCAAACATATATTTAGATAATTAGGTGTTATTTGATATTCTTAATTTAAATAATTGGCTGAACATTAATGCTTGACAATTGCGAGGCAATGAAGACAACTAATCACCACTAATCGGTGTTAAAATTAAGTCATTTAATGAATTAAGTAATAAATTATTCTTTCACTTTTTTCCCCGATTATTATATCTAACCACATATCAATATAAATTACTTGCTCCCCATTCCTCTCCATTGCTCGTATTTTCCCATTAACACATGCATAAATTCTTTATTATATATCAATGGCAATGTTCGTTTCACGAGTAGCATACTGTTGTCTAGCACTCCTCTCTACTTGCCGATGTTTAACATTCCTCTATTCACAGTTGCCTTGAATTGAGTAAGTCCTTAGTGTTGGATCGCAAAGAATTACAATTTACAAGGCAGAGACGAAACCAGGTTAAGATTAACCGACCCTGCTTTATAATAATAATAATAATAATAATAATAATAATAATAATAATAATAATAAAGTTTGTACGTATAGATTAGATGAGTTGATTAAGACTTAAATCATAAAATAATGTCCATTCCATTTTTTTATTTCCACCAAAAGCGCCTGATTTTTTATCCAATTTTATGAATTAACCATCTCCCCCCACCCCCACCCCAACTCCTTATGAGTTATGAGTACTTGCTGGTTGTCGCCTCTACGCATTATATGTCTCTACTGCACTTTTCCTAACACAAAGGAACAAATCCGAAGTCTATTTCTAGGTCTGCGGCTGGCGGGTTTATCATCCGGGACTGGACGGGAAAACTCATTCAAGTAGGTGGTGCACACTTTGGGGAGACATCCATCATTGTAGCAGAAGCTCGTGCGCTCAAAAATGGCGTAATTGCAGCTATTCAGGTAGGTTTTCGGAATATTATTATAGAAGGGGATAATGACATTGTCATTCAAACTCTCAAAGGCACATTGCATACACCGTGGCAAATAGTTATGATCATTGAAGATGTTAGATTATGGCTGGAGAAGACAGATTGTACCTTAATCAACCATATCTTTCGAGAGGCAAATCAAGCGGCGGACTGGCTAGCGAAGGCTGGTCATACAGTGACATACTCAACCGCAAGTTTTCATTTTGATGGCACTTCCTCATCCCAATTTAGAGCTATTCTAGCTGATGATATAGTTGGGCGCATTCTTGTGAGAAGAGACACCTAATTTCTACCATTCTTTTATTTACCCTCGTAAAAAAAATTATGTTTAGTTTTAGTCGTTATTAACCCATTTTTTAGTTATTTAATCTTCAATTATTTATACTAATTTAATTATTTGAACTAGTTGCCTACAACTGGATCTTCCCAGACCCCGCGAAAGCGGGACCCACATTGGGAGTTTGTTGTTGTTGTTGTCAATTTTAATTGTACTTGTTGTATTGGTGTTGAATAATTGAACACTTGAACTTTATACTGTCACGTTATGTTAAACATGACAAATTTTCAAACTTTAGAATTGCATTTGAGAATTTTGATATAAAATTTGAGGGATGGAATTATAAATGTATAATTCAACAATGCATCAATTGGATTTGGAAGTTGAATTTGGAGAATTTGGGAGCTTCTCATTACTTGTATTGAATGAGGAAGTGAAAAATGAGGAAGTGAAAAATAGTTAGGCAATTTTATATCCAAACGCATTGAATAATTGAATTATCATATAATTTATTTTGATAGAATTGAATCGTCTTACATATTAATTAGTTTACAATCAACTATGAATTATCTTTCAACTTTAAATTGATAGGTGATTCAAAAAGATATCTACATAACCATTTTAATTTTAAAACATAATGTCATATGTTTCATCCTCTCCCCCGAAAAAAATACGTCATACGTCTATATAATTCCAATCCACTGAGTTCAATTCATAGATCCGCCTTGTTACAAAGATCACTTATTATAAGTTATCGGCTTTTTTTTTTCAAAAAAAGTTTGTTTTAGTTTTTTTTTTCAAAATAAAATATAAATTTGTTAATTGAAAACCATACATCATCTACAATAGGCTTCACATACAAACAGGGGGCCTCGAAAGGACCAAAATAAACCCAATGCAAAAAAAAATGTCACGCTTTTGAACATTCATTCTCTACTTAATTCTTGCTTCGTAATACAATATTTATTAAGACGATCCGTCAAATTCGTATAACTTTTCTATAGAAAAAATTTACATGATATCATAAGCCATACTCAAACGATTGATCCACACATAATTTGAACTCAAATATGCAACGCCAACCATAAAAGCTTTTTGATAAACTAAACTAATAAACGTAATCACTATTCACTGTAGAGGCCGAGGGAGGAATACAAGGCAAACTTAATAGACACTTGCGGACATTTCCACTGCTATACGGGCTTAACAAAATGGGCTCCTTAATTGTCGTTTGTAATGGCACACTTGGGCCACCAAGCCCATAGATTGGAACAAGGGCTCCAAATCTGGGCCAGTAATTGGGACTTCGAAGCAATTAACGGCCCAATACCATGACATGCCTCAAACGGCTGCTTGAAAATTAAGTGTTGTGTTGCATGACTTGCATCAGACATGTGAACTTTTAAGACAACACAATCAGGATCTCTACCCGTACAGATCCAGAAGAGTGCAGCAATCAGCAATGGATACAATCTCTTCATCTTTTGTTTATCACTGTTTTTTTTTTTCTTTGGCCGCTTCAATTTTTTTTTTGACGAATAAAATACAAAAAATATTACTAACACATTTAATAACTTGATTTTATAAAAGATAATTGCTACCCTAGTTTAGTAAAATTTACAAAAGTGTTGGAAATTATGAAAAAGTCATCTGAAAATAGTCTGTGAACAACTTGACTCCTAGCCAACTCTATATGTTTGGTGTTGACATAAATTGTCATAGTGATATCAATGATTCTCTGGAACGATCATCTCATGTAACAACTGAACACAGTAATTTCTTCTAGATAGATAAACGTAGTCCCAAGGAAAAATCAGTGCCCGTCAACATTTCCCCCCTCTATTAGACATATTTTCTAATTATCCCATTCAATCATTCTAAATACAATGATAAAATAAATACAGATTTACACTAACTTTAGTTGAAATAATTAGACAAAAAATATTACCATGAAAAATAGAAAAGTTAATAATATTAATAAAAATAAACTATAAATACAATCTTTTAACCCCATTTGTTTCGTTTTTTGTGGATATCTAACAAATCATGCGGATAAGTGTAAATCAATAACAAGATCATAAACTTTCTTTGAGGATTGGCAGTAATAAAGGGAACAATAGTAAATCTTGGAATAGCGTGCATGGAGAGCAACACCCTTTTGAAAGCGGAGGCCGACAAGGGAAAAAATAACAAAAAGAATGTAGGATTAAGACAGTCAATTAATCATATAATGCCTTGATTATCCCGGTACTTAAAAAGAAATTTGTCCCATGCATTGACAATGCAAGTTAAGTAATTTTCCTCAATTATCAAAGAAAAACTGGTGAAGAAAGGAACCGTGTTAGCTGACCCTGCCGTTACAAAAAGTAGATTTTCGCTTGGGTTGACGTTTCAACCCCCTTCCCCTTTTCACTTTTGGATTTTATTAGTTTTAATAGAAATTGCCTGGATGCTCCATCGAGGCAGAGGCATTAGCTAAGCCTCACGTCATATTTAGAAATACCAGCATTTTTTTGGGGCATACAAGTAGTTTTTTTTTTTTTTTGGGGGGGGGGGGGGGGGGGGGGAAGACAAGTAGTTCTTCATTTATAAAATATTTTACCTGAAAAAAGGTTTAAACGGATTACATCTTATTCTTACATGTAAAACATAAGGTTTAAAATAGTTGAGAAAGAATACGTTGTTCGACAGTTTTAACTGTAAAAGTTTCACAGAGATGTACTTCGAGCTATTTTATAAACTAATTTCAAAGCTTCTGCGATGTTATTATAACTGAAAAAGAAGAGAGAAGATGATCAAATATAAACAAGTACATCTGTAAATGTCCAAACAGGCAGGCATAAGCTAAAAACTAACGTCCACTTTGACCAGACAACTTAGTGTTTGATCAAATCACAATTTGGATCTCCTTTTTCCTGTATTCATACCAGAAAAGACTTGCTCCTTCTCCAGGATCATACACGCTTGACACTCAGCATAGCACTTTGAGGAAAGAGTTGTTATGAACTTATAATATTCTGACAGGGTCAATGTCCCAGAAGAATACCATACTAGTCAATAGTCACACAATAGACATGTACAAGTACGTGTACGTCAAAATGCAGGTACAAGCTAGAAACTAAATGGCCATTTTGACCAAAGCACTTGGTGTTTTGAGCCTGAAAAAGTCACACCTTTGGATCCCCCTTCTTCCTGTGTTCATACCTGAAAATACTTGCTCCTTCACCACGCTTTACAACCTTGACACCAGGCATAGCACTTTGAGTTGTTATGATTTGTGATATTCTGACAAAGTCAACAACCCAAAAGAATGTCATACTGCCATACTAGTCAATAGTCATACAATAGACATGTATCAACAACATAATATAATGAATGTAGAGTATGAGACTACATCAGATTGTACCTAGGGATCACAGGTAGAAGTACAGTCAATGATTAAGCATAAGTCCCACATTTTCTTCCCATCAGCCAATCAGACGGCAACAGCTGGCCAATTATTTCAAAACTCTCCTAGGATTCCTTGGTTAGAAATTTTCTAAGCTTAACTTCTCAAAATGAAACAAAGTCAAAATCTATTACCTACTAGCTGATAAGTCTAATTTGAACAACTTATAGCATATCAATGTCAACTGCAGGTGCAAACTAGTAAACGTAGAGCATGAATTGAGACATAAGGGGGATAATTACCATTTGAAGGGAACAGCATGAACACTAAACATGAAGAGGCAACAAATTTTCACCACTAAATTGTGCCAAGGGAAATTCTTGGTTGTTGGTGAGAATCAACCATGCTTGCCTAAGCAGGATCATCGGGTAGATATCATGAGGACGGTGGCTCGTGCACCCTAATAGAAGTACGAGAACATATGCATTACATTGCTAAAACGACACTAATTTTCTATGGAGAACAAGCATTGCTATGGAGTGGCAAACAGCTGATGCCTTTCTGATCGAAGTGCAAGAGGCCCACTTTCTCTACAACTCAATCATAAGGATATACATCTAGAGCCTTTTATTTTCCGTCCTTGGCAAGATTTTAAGGCATTGATTCGATATGCATAATATTTGTCCAAGTTAAAAGCAGTAAAACAAATCTAACACCAAACATAAATATCATAGACGTTGGGCATTTGACAGATCAATAGACAATAATGATATGCCAAATCGTAATCATTAGGAAAAAAGCTGGCATTGTTGAACCACATGAAAATACCATTTGAAACAGAAAAGTAATAAAATACTGAGACATTGAAATGTAGAAGAATGCTGGACATCCACCTGTATCTTTTCTTATTTTCTTTTCTATTTCCTTCTTTTTCGATTCTTTTTTTTGGGGGGGGGGGGGGGGCGGGAGACGGGAGTTGTCATTTTTGGAGGAGTAGCTGCACTAGGATAGTGATTAGGTGATTGAAAAGGTAAACAAGTGGAAGGGCATAGTACCTCCGAATATCAGAGGAGCCCACCCTCAAAAAACAACAAAAACAGATAATAAGGTCAAAGGAGTGATGCAATTTGAAAGTGATAGTCGCTTTTCCTCCACGGTGATTTGTTTTATTTTTCCCTTGAATAGTTTTTATCTGTAATTATGATGACTAACAGCTTCCTTTATGTGGTTTGAGAGGTTCAAACATAGGGGGCGTTATAATTCACCCACTTAATTTATCTAATTGACTTGAGGCATTATGTATCACCTAATGCATGCAAACAATAACACAGGAAACCATTATTAATGATTAAGAGCTTTCATAAAACGGACAGCCCAGTGCACAAGCATCCCGCTTTCACGTAGGGTCTGGGGAAGGGTTTCCATACAATATAGAAAATTTAGTATAGGTTGAAGTTATGAAACAACTTTATACTCTAACAAGCAAATGCAACTCATTCACAAATATAATCCATGATCATACCTTACCTATGTTTTCTAATCGATGTTTCATAATCAAACTACCATAATATACCTACGTTATCCTATCAATGTTTTTCATAGTCAAGATACTATTATGAATGACAACGATTTTCGGTGGTTCAAAAATAGAACGTTTTCATGTTAAACCTTTCGCTAGTTGTGCTATGTAATAACCATTATAAGCATTATGAGCATAATTTCAGACAGCTCATGATATGATCATAGTTAAATTAATAGCTACTCAAATTTTACTTGCAGCCTGAGATACATGTGTCAGTTCTATTCCTTCTTGCTTGTCCAGAAAGGAACACAGAAAAAGTCATTTTACTTTCCACGAGAAGATCTCACCACTTATTCCCAGTTTTTACGTTGAACAGATCGCTTCACATGCTGAAGATATGCCTTTTATGAGCCTCCTGCTTTCTCTTCCTACTTTTCCTAGGAATGCGTAAGAGGAGGCAGCCTAAAGTAATCCATGGATTTTGACTTAGCAAAAAGGATTCTAAGAAAACTTCAGTCTTTGTTATCTATGCATGATATGCCATTTTATGAGCTTACTGCTTTCCCTCCCTACTTTTCCTAGCTATGCGTAAGAGGAGGAAGCCTAAGGTAATTCATGGATTTTGACTTAGCACAGAGGATTCTAAATTAACTTCAGCCTTTGTTATCTATGCATGTGGTCCAATGTCCATAGATGACAGCCGAAATTTCAGCCACCAAAATTGTCAATCAATTGATGAATTTCTTGCTCAAACGACTTTGCAATTAGCCAATGGTATGCCTCAGCTCCTGATCTTGTTAGCAATTTGGTCACCTACCTTCAAGTGAACACTCCTATAATATCACCTAGTGTAGTGATTTAGTATTCCTTCATATATTATCAGCAATAGGATCTGTTCTATCCATTAAAATCAATGTCTTACTTAACATCTACTAATTGACACTTACGTAACCGTTATTAGAATGGTGTAGTGCAATTGTGTTTTGATAAAGGTGCGAGGGTTTCAGGAGGTGGGGGGGGGGGATCCTCCATGGTCTAGGCCTATAGCTCCCTTTTGCCGTGGCCGGTGGGGTGATAAAAACTCCCCAAGGGTTGCCCAAAAGCTAGCCATTGGACATGTAATAATGCAAGGACTCAGTTAGTTGAGAGACAAAGGGCAAGACGTAGGCAAGACATACACATGTCTATCAAGTAATGATATTCTCAATCATGACAAAAGAATCAGCTAACATGATTGTGTTGTACTTGATCTTGACAGAGAAAAAGTACTCATCTCTAAGAAAAGTATATCTTGAACAAATTGTAGCAATCGCCCAAAAAAATAAGGCCTATTCAGCAATAGCAAGAGAAATGCTGTTTCTATGGATTATGTAGAAACTAGACAGGGAGGGGAGAGCATGAGTGCTAGGATTACTGCCGCCGCAGGAAAAAGCTTAGAAAATGCTGTGCCATTTAATAAGACAATGTCGTTTGAGGAGTAATAGCCCCTACAAATCCCATGATTTCATAACAAATCCAGAATCAAAGGGTGAAATATGCTTCTTACTCCAAGTAAAATGTTCAACAAGAGGATTTTTTAAGGTTGAGGATTCTTACACATAGGAGAAGGGAAGAATGCACCCAAGAAGGCCAAACTTTTCTTTTGACTTTGCACCAAGAGTTTTCTAGGAAGGTTCAGCTTATAAGTTCTAGAAGCCAAAAGAAAGCAGCTTATATGGAAAAAGGCAAACCAAACCAACTATGTCAGATTGACCTTCTCAATAAGCAATCAGTTGACACATACGAAATCTACACGGGATAATTCTGACTTGAGTATAGGTATAGTTTGTCAGATATCTAACTCAGCCTGGCCTCCCCTAAAAAATAATACTGTATTTTCTACTGGATTCATAAACCCCTCTATCATACCCTAGGCAGGACTCTAGTGCATCAATTAGGTTATGAAACACCAAACTCATGGTTACATGACATGATGAATCAACATGTTTGAAGATCTCATCCACCCTTTTTGATTTCATAAGCGTTCTAGTAGATACGGCCAATTCTATTCTGAGGACAATCAGTAATCATAATGTGAAACAGGATATGAAGAGAGGCAAGGCAATAAATATAATATTAGATTCTATAGACTAAGAAAAACAAGAAGAAAAACAGGTCCGCTGCCCTGGAATTTCAAAATTTTAAATTATTATATTCATAAAGTTTCCTGCTTTTTCCATTTCTTCTTTTTAAATTCCTACGACTGCTCCCTCTCTGTCCTTCTCCAGCTATTATTATCTCGCTCACCCCTTTATATATATGCTGAGACACGACAATTCAATCACCAAACCTACTGGGTGATACAAAAAGAAAAGCACAAACTTGTACACCAAACAATTGCACAGGGAGAAATAGCAACATGGGGAGGGCTCCTTGCTGTGACAAGGCCAATGTCAAGAAAGGCCCCTGGTCACCGGAAGAAGATGCAAAGCTCAAGGCTTATATTGAGCAAAATGGCACTGGTGGCAATTGGATTGCGTTGCCCCAAAAAATAGGTAATCAAGTCTAAATTTCAGCCCATCCTACATATATCAAGTATCACAGTTGACAGTACTAACCTTGGATTCCATTAACAATTGTGTGGTAAAGGTCTTAAGAGATGCGGAAAGAGCTGTCGTCTTCGATGGTTGAATTACCTCAGGCCAAATATCAAACATGGAGGATTCACGGAAGAGGAAGAAAACATCATCTGCAGCCTGTATCTCAGCATTGGAAGCAGGTTATTCACTAAACACTTCTAATATGAAGTCAATTTGATACCTATGTGAGTACATGAATGCTAATAAGTTTGTTTTGTTATGCAATCTACAGATGGTCAATCATTGCAGCACAATTACCTGGACGGACAGACAATGATATTAAGAATTACTGGAACACAAGGCTGAAGAAGAAGTTGATGGCAAAGCAGCGGAAGGAACAGGCAGCTTGCCGTGCTAGTCTCCTCGAGCAGGAGTTGAAGAGAGAGGGTGACAGTTTTCTGGTTAATCAAGCTTTGAACCAGGTTCCCTACTGGGAAGGCCAACAACTGGCCATGCCCATCATGCACCTGAACCATGATGCTTATCTTGGAAATCAAGATCAGTTCACAAGATTATTGACAAAAATTGGGGGACAGCTTCATGACGACCCTCAACTTATCAGCAGCGGCATGGATTACCAGTATTCCATGCAAGACCACTTTTATGTGGACTCCCCACATGCTCTAGCATCTTCATCTGCATCCATGAATTCCACGAATACTAACTCTACCGAATGGCCACCCACAGAATACGATGTTAATGGAGTCAGCCTGAATATTCATCAAAGACAGGCAAATCAGGCCAATATTCCTACAGAGCTTGTCCAGCTTGATGTGTACTTGAGCAATTTACTATCATTTGAAGGGACCGAGAGCTACACAGGCATTGACATAGGCAAAAGCAGCACCATGAGCACATCCGTAGGAAGCACAAGCTGGGCAGATATGAGTTCCCTTGTTAACACACCAGAATCCAATTTCGATATCTACCAGAAAGGGATGCCCCAAAAGGTGGTTCAATAGTCTCTTTTGTCCTTAGGGTAGCAAAAATAGCAGTACAATGTGGAGATGTAAAATTGTACCTGTGGAACTTGGTGCTTGAATTTAAGGTTCATTGTAATTCTTTTGATTTGTCATGATCTTTCTGTAGCCAGATTGTTCACAGGTTCATTCCTTCTTTACAGCATTTGATCCATACAAAAGTTCTCCCAGTAAACTTCCTTTGCCCTAATGCAAATAGGGATCTCTTGAGCACAGGTGATCACATAGACCTAAATCATTCACTTTCGAAAAGACACTTTTCAACCATACCTTATCTGAAATAACAATATAAAGACCAAAGAACCCCCAAACAACAATTTTTTACGGCACATAACTGTCTGTCTTTGGAACAAAGTCTTCGCACTCATGCAAGGAAGAGCACTAGATGAGTTGGAATACTTTGGATTAGACTCACCTTCCCTCGGCTCTTGCAATTTCTTCAAAAGATGTCGGGACTATAATTCATTTAGCAGCCATGGTAGCCACTTGAACTGCACATTTCATTTTATTCCCATGGATATTAGCACTCGGACATTTTTAGGCCCTCATGTGTAGGCTATGACACCTGAACTTGCCCCATGTCACCATTGACACACATCTCAGGAATGAGAAGGTGCAGATAAGGATTTCTAGCAGACACACGCCTAGGTTCTGGAGTAGAGAGGATGAAGAAATGCTCAACAAGCTGATTGCAGCCTTTTGTTATTCCTTGGTGGAGGTCGTATTTTGCTTTTCTGGTTATAATGGAGTATGATAGTTAGATTAAGGGTCAAATTGCATGGAATCAACTTGAACAATACATTTTAATTGCAATATTTGCATGGGAGGTGGAAATATTTTCTTTAAAATACATTTTAATTGCAATGTCCATATGGGAAGGTAACAATATCTAGCTTTTTGGGTTGTCATGGAGTCTCAAGTATGACTGTTGGATTTAGGCGTGAAATTGCACAAAATTTTCTTGAAAAATACATTTTAATTGCAATGTTCATAAGTGAAATACAAAGTACGCTAACCATAGCATCCCTGTGACTTTGATTCAGAATATTGATGGATCGGACATTTGGATCCATCCCTGACTCCATGTGGCATAGTGTATATAAGCTAGTTTCATCTGTGTTTCCTGTGCTTCCCTGCATCAGTACAAGCAAATGTTTAACGTCTACAAGGATGCACTAACCTTACACTTGCTATCACATAAGAGTATAATAATGCTATATTAGCATCAGAATCTCTATTCCCAGTTCAATTACATTCCAATGCAGTCTACCAAACCAGACCGTTTTGTGCGACAGCATAACATTTCACATCCAGCACTGGGAATGATGTCAAGTGATAATGACAGTTGTTGGGCAGGTAGCAATTTGAATCAAACAAAACGTTTAGAGGTGGAAGTCTGAGGAGCACAGATGAATGGAATTGGATATTGCCCCCTCTTTGCCTACCTAAATAATCATATCTCAAATTTTGAAATTGATTCCGGGTAAATAAAAGGGATTCATAGACTGCAAGAAACTCCAGTGCAATGGTAAACTGCAACTTTGTAACAGTCGATATATTAACATGTCCACATAGCACTCTCATGCAGGAGTCATAACCACAGCACTGAAAAAGGCAATATTTGGAAGGTTTTTCCCTTCATCTGCAGATTTTCCAGGCCAATTGTGATTTTCTTCTGTTAGGGAGAATATAGTAATAACTTGATCATTAGATATAATAAGAGATTCCATTACATATTATACATATGTAATCGTGCATTGCCTTTACATAATAAATTTATTTTATAACCTTTCAATTTCGGCTTAGTAGTGCAAGCATTTGGCACTCTAACATAGTAGCGACATTTGACACACCATTTCAAACACAATATTATGCACAGCTTTTAGAAATGGGTGACTCTGAGACAATAACAAGTACCCACATTAGACAGTGGAAGGCGAACCTGTCAAACATACTATTGTTTAACTCTATTTAACACTGCAAAGAGATGGTAAGCATGAGAGAAGTCCATAGTTGCCATAAATGACTCTAGACCTATGATACCACATATTACGATCAACATGGCTAACATTGTTCTATAACTACAGTTCTCCTTTTCTGCGCCCCCCCCCCCCCCAAAAAAATTGCGATAATCTCATAACATTATCCATCAATTCATCTGCAGTCAGCCAACTTAAAGCCAAGTTAAAATAGTTCTTGTTACTCATTGCACCACAAAATATGACCAATATGATTTATGATAACTCACTAGTCACTGGTATCTTGTTCTTAAAAATAATTATAATGATAAAATAAAAATAAAAGGCCACTGGTATCTGATAATTCAGATACCCAGTAGGAAAACAAACATTTGTTTTATCAGTCTATTTTCTTTGTTCAAAGGGGATTTCTATTTCAGTAAATTGATTATTACAATTCATGAATGTAATATTTAATTGTTTATAAACAGTGCTTCCAATATTCTCGAATGTAGAAAAACTTCATCTTTTAGCAAATTAAAATAAATAAATAAATAGTAGCACTAGAGATAGAGTATGATTATAAGAATCTAGATCAAACAATACAATTTTTAAGTGCTTCTTGATTAACATTCAGGGGTAGATGAAAAATGCAGCTCAAAACGAGTGCATTTAACTAATGTGGGAGTGGTCCTTATTTCTTTTAAGTCCTCGGGATATGAGACTAAGTACATTATTATGTGATTCCAGCTATAGGAGCAATTAGAGCAGTAGCAGACAAACCCAATATTGGCTACAAGTATGACACGGATGCCTAACTGTTCATGCCGTGGCTTCTATGCCCTGATTGCTTTGCTCGCAAGAACTGGGATTCTCAAGGTTCATAATCAAAGCCATGGCTACTGATCCATGAATACTATAATTGGCAGAGACCAATAAAAACTCTGAATTCCTTGGGTTCTCTTTCACTACCCACCGAAGAATTAAGCATTAACACATTAAACATGAGTAGGACAGCAAGGCCAAAGTCTGAAAACAAGAGTAATCAACAATCAATGATTTTCAGACGCAAATTTCACAGCCAAGAATCTACTACATCTAGGCACAAGGGAAAAGGATAGACTTGCCACCTCTTCCTCATCCTCCACCCTAAAAAAAGGCACCGTTAGGCCACTAGTATGATAATATAGTATTAAAGATAATTTCCTGATTTCAGGCAGTCATGTCAGGAAAAAGTTCAAGGTATCACAGCCAGCAAATCATCCTAAATAGCTAGACCAAGTCTACTAAGGAGCAGGCATATCTTAAAATAATTTTCAAAAAAATAAATTCACCAAGCAGTCTGATCAAAACCTCGGCTGAGAAAGGCTTAACAATATGGAAGGCTAGGCACAATCCTTTATGTTGAGAGCATATGCAATATGCATGCTCAGTGATTACCTATTAGAAAAATTATGATTATCATTCAGAATTTGTTCAGGATATAGGGAATACACTTATCAGATAACAAACTCCAAGAAAATAGTAGTATTACTTGAAATAGCCTGGCAGCAGCAGTTGCAAGTTAGATAGCTAGATAGTTCCCTTGTTGACTTTAACATCTATATTTTCCTTTGCAGGCCACATTAACGATTTTTCAAATACACAATTGACATAATTTTGAAACTGGTGGTTGAATTTGTTCATTATGCTGAAAAGTACTGGGCAAATGAGGCAAAGTGTCAAAGCAACCTGTCATATCCAGACTCTACTACCAGTTTATTTTAATTAAATATCACCAATTCCAACTCTATTGACATTCTACCATTTCAATCCACTACGCACACAATTATTTGCATTAGCTTGTAGGACTTCCTAGAGAATGAAAAAGAAAGGGAGAGCTCCCGCTAGGGGTGGGGGGAGACTCAGAAGCAAGTAGCAAAGACAAACTCAATAAACTGCCTGCAATATATGGAAATACTATGTTGTATATTTGTAAAGAAACACAGTTTGAGGTCACACAATGACAGACAAGAAGACAAAGCAAGTACGGGGTATGTAATGCCCCTGACTGTTACCCTTGAATAAGCTTTCAATAAAAGCAGCCTCAAAGAATGAGAGATCGTTACTGTTATATTTGTGTCGGTTGAAGAATGAAGCCCACTGCCTTTTCCTTTACTCCCCTCTTGCCCTTTTACCTCTCATATGTCTATAAAACATCCATCATAAAAGCTTTGAGACATTGGAAACGGAATACATAGCAACCAAAAAAAAAAGGTTTATGTACTAATCACTATCAAATAATAACAAGAACAGGTCAGCAAATGAAGATGGGAATGACAAAAGAGTAGTTTACACCCTCAAAATTCAAATAGGAAAACCATAGGCTAAACCAGCAACACCTAGTCACCTATCAAGTGAGTTCACAATGCTTCTGCACTTCAAAAGCATGAAGTAATTTCAACATGCATATAGGTTGATCATAAACCGGCAATATAAATGACGCTGGTCTGTGAACACGAAGACTGCCAATTGGAATCAACAATGGTCGATAAAACATGGGTGTCAGCAACCAAATAAAGATGCAATATCAGGAGGTAGAGACAAGCATAACAAACATATGAACACTAAAATAGATGCAGGATAGATCAAACCAATACCAACGTTAAAGAGGTCTACAAGATTTCCTTTTCTCCCACCAAACTAGACAAACCAAATACTTCGTCTTAACTAAGAGTAACACAGAGGGATGACTGTCGTGGTAGAATAAAATAAGGAAATCCCCTGAAACAAGAATGATGAATCACAGAAGGATTACATGGCCAATTCCTTATTGAATAATGTCCAAAAATCCACTTGACAGCGAAAAAAAGCACAAACAAGGCATTCTTTATCTAGAGATGATTTAAGCTTCTTGCTCATCACAATATCATATTTAACCAAGGTAGAAGATGGTTTCATACTTTCATTTCCCTTTCCTATAGTCCATACTGCGACATAAGAAAATGGCTGTGGTACACTGTTTCATGTGAATGAGCCAGCAGGCAAAGAACTCCTGGTTTTGTGATCGTATTCCATTTGGAATGTAGGGCAATGGCTCCATGGTTTGAATCTTGGAATCAACCGTTCCAAATTCCATCACCCAGCTTCTGCAATAGCAAAGATGAGCTACCATAAGAAACAAACATTTTCCACATCAGACATCCAGCACTCACAACATGCATAGTATAGTATTGATCCCCAAATTAGAGCACAAACGGCAGGTCTCCTCTTAATAAAAAATCTAACGACATAACAGATATTCATGATCAGATCAATATTGCATTGGACTGCAATTGTAAGATCAATAGTCATTGGCTCATTGCTAACAAAAACCAAAGAAAAGAGCTTGGTGGATTGTTTTTTTTGGGGGGGGGGGGGGTTCTGCCTTGTTTGTCAACGGCTCGGCTCCTTGGCATGGCAATCCAACCATTAAGGGCTTTGCTAGTATGCTTCTGTGCTGACTTTGTCAGACCTATGGAATATTCCATACATTTCCTTTAAAGGAATTCAAAAAGTAAAAGAAATATCTCACCACATAGTTCTAAATTTGTATAAATGTTTCTGATAAGTCCATAGATTTGGGCTGAGTAAAGGTTCAAGACAATGCACACACTTGATCATCAACAACTAGCCTATCATCTTAGAAAGTTTGTCAGTATTAATCCACATAACCCCCCGCGCCCCCCCCCCCAAAAAAAAAGACGAAAGATTTTTTTAAAAAAAGACCGGCCGTCCACATTTCTAGCAACCCCGCTTTTAGCTTTAAACTTCCGTCTAGATCTCGTATTCCATGTGTTATCACCAAGATAGCCAGCTGTCTTTGGCCTCTAAACGATCTCAAAAGCGTAGGATATGTTGTTCATATTTATTTCATCTCAAGTACCCATGGGGATACTTTTAACAATTTGAAATGGATATGGACACTTAACCTTTCATTTTAGAGTAACAAGAAAACTTCTCAAGAAGTGCTTGAATCCCATGCTAGACCCCTGACAGGTGCTCAACACAGCAACATGGGTATAAACATGACCGTATGATTGAGTCCAGATCACACTGCTCCTGAACCATGGAGTGGGGACAGGGATAACATACTAGGCTACAGAGATACTCAAACAGGATAGTAGATTACTAAAGCATTTATGCTGTAAAACACTTATGCTGAATAAATAATGCATTCAAAGTCAAATTAAATATTTTACTGTGCGAATATGCACAACAGAAGGAAAGCACATAAAGCTGCCAAATTCTTAGAAAAAGTAGGTCTGTTTTACTACATATCGCAACTCCATGATAACAGAAATATACCAAACTGTTAGTAATTTTAAGTTTTCAGGCCCTCAACGACAAATGCCATATGACAACCTACTAGCAAGTGTTAAATTTTATAATTTTCAAATAATTCATTAATCACGAAACCTTCATTTGTTTTCTCACCCCCAAATTTCATTCTCTGAATTATATATATAAATCTGGGCATTAATTTCTGGACCTGCACACAGATTTTGGCATATAGCACTAAGAAAAATTCCTGTGAAACAGAATATTTCTGCATTTCTCAAATTTCCAGGAGGATGTTACACCTTAGATGCCTTTTCTTTTGGCCCCGTAAAAGAATAAAATAGCATACGCACAAACAGAATCATTTGGCATGACATGTTCTCTCTTGAACATAGCAATTGTCCACATTTGCTACAGACCACAGTTATTTTAGATGCACATATATTCCTCAATCCACATATATTCCTCTATCCTCTTGTTTCTTCTAATTTTCTGCCAAAAGCAGCATAATTGGGAGAAATGGAAAAAGGATGTTTATAATTGCACCAATACAGAATTTAAGCATTTCATATATGGTCAGGTTTTTGTGCCAACTATTTGTCACAGATTTACAGCCCTACAGGAGCTGATCATGGCAGGTATTTTCAAACAAAGATAATGAAAGAAATTTCAGATCTTAGCTGTACAAAGTGCAAAAGATGGACTTTCATCTAATTCAACTATTAGATGGTCAAGGGGGTTTGTAGCCCACACACCCACACCATCTAACACCCCCGTCCCCAACCCTGCAGCAAACAAACAAAGGGGTCCAAATAAAGAATCAACCGCTCTTATATATCCAGATATGAATATCAACTCTACTTGCAAGTTTACCAAAAACAAATAAATAAACAAACGCCACATTTCTGCATAGGGCTCGCCATTTATATAAGCAGCAGTTCAGCAAAAGAACTGGGACCATACCGCCTGTTTGCTCAGTCAAAAGATCAATTGATATCCGACCCATTCGGAAAAATGCCACTGAGACTGCATCTCAACTACACAACAAACAGACCATGGGTTAGATCTCAACTTCACTAATGTGTCCTACACTAGCAGTCAATTGTTTGATTCTGTTTGGTACTGATTTTAGAAAATAAATATTTTAGAAAGGATAAAGTAGGAACTGCAAAAGGTCTACAGCATAAAATAGGAACTGTAAAAGCTCTACAGCAGAAAGACCCCTTCCCTTATACAACAACAACAACTCCCAGTCTGGTTCTGCTTTCGCAGGGTTTGGGGAGATCCAGGTGTAGGCAGCCTTATTACCTCAACCGACATCTCTGCCCGTAGAAAGGCTGATTCCAAGGGACCCACAAAACAAGAATTTTGTGAAAACATTTATAAAAGAAGGGTTAGAGAGAGAGAACCACTGGTATAGTAAAGCAGAGGGGGGAGATACCATACCTTAGCAACGATAGATAAATAATGACCTCTCCAGAAGCAAGTACTACCTACAAACAACACAACAAACGCAAACCCGTAACAAAACCTACCCTACTACAACCGAAAGACACAATGCTCCTCGATCTACGACCTTAATCCTATCCCGCCAGAGTATTTTATCCTGAGCCATGTCCTCCGTCAATCCTACAACTTTCAAGTCTCCTCTAATCATCTCATCCAAACTCTTCTTTGGTCGACCTCTCCCTCTATTACCGTCGGGGATGTTAATAGTCTCACATCTCCTTACTGGTGCGTCCACACTCCTTTTCACATCGCCAAACCATCTTAGTCTTGATTCCCTCATCTTGTATTCAATGGGCGCCACTTTGACTAAGTCCCTTATCACTTCATTCATAATTTTATCTAATCTCATATATCCACATATCCATCTAATCATCCTCATCTCTGTGACCATCAACCTTTGAATCCGAATCTTCTTTAACGCCCAACACTCCGAACCGTACATCATAGCGGGTCTCACTACCGTACGATAAACTTTGTCTTTTAAACCTACATGCATCCTCTCATCACACAGCACACCCGTGGCATGCTTCCATTTTAGCCAACCGACTTTAATGCGCTGGTTAATAATATCTTCGTCAATCTCACCATTCTGCTGAACGATCGAACCGAGGTATCTAAACTTCTCGACCTTCAGCATCGGCCACCCGTCAATGGTGATATCTCCCCCTGCACCTTCCCTCCCGCTAAAACCTTGCTATTAACTCCCTCTCCGATCTCATCAATAAGAATAATGTCATCTGCAAATAACATACACCAAGGTAACTTATCCTAAATCCCTTTACTAAGCTCATCCATCACTATAGTGAACAGGAAAGGGCTTAAAGCGGACCCGTGATGCAGGCCAATACCAACGTAGAAGTTGTCGGTAGCCCTTCCTGGCCTTCTAACCCTCGTCCTACCTCCCTCGTACATCCTTAATAACTCGAATATACCCAGGTACCACTCCTTTCTGTTCCAAGCAACTCCAAACTAGGTCAAGTGGAACTCTATCGTAGGCTTTTTCCATGTCGATGAACACCAAATGAAGATCCACTTTTCTATCTCTGTACAATCCCATAAGCCTTCTAAGGAGGTATATCGCCTCAGTGGTCGGCCTGCTAGGCATAAAACCAAATTGGTTCTCTGAGATTGAGATATTCTTCCGCAACCTTTGCTGAATCACCCTCTCCCGTAACTTCATTGTGTGACTGAGCAACTCTATACCCCTATAATTGTTACAGTCTTGAATATCCCCTTTGTTCTTGTACAATTGGATGACTGTGCTAAACCGCAATTCTCTGGGCATCCTAAAAATCCCTTATAATATAACATAAATAAACAAGTCATCAGTCGGATAGATTGTCCTATAGGTTTCTAACTGATCTCAATATCTTTCGAACAGTTTCTCACATCTTCTAACTTCCTTTCAGGTTAGATGGAGGCTCAATCAAGCAAACATATTGACTTGTAGCCAACAAACTACATTGGGCAAGGCTCTGGTTCAATTTTGGCAGCTCTTGTCTATAAAACACCTATATCTTAATGCTAGCTAGACAAAGGACCTTTGACATCTTGGCATTTTCTTCACTCTTAGATTAGGCACTCTCCAAACAAAGGTAAGCTATAATAGTTAAGCAACAATGAATAAAGGTGACATAACCATGGAGACTTGCGAATAAGAAAATAAATAGACAATAGATCAAGGTAATATGTCATTTAACTACACCTGATTCTTGACAAGCATGCTAAGTTGCACACATATCCCACAGAAACACACAACAGCCAAAGAGAACCATATGAAGAGCTACATGATGGCGAATGCAAAAAGCCAACTGAGCAGCTTCTAGTCTTCCACACAACCAACTATGGATATTTTGTGTTGTAAGCCTTAAAAAGGCATGTCTAACTTACTAGTCTCTCAAAGAACTCATTGTAGAAAGGCTAAATGAAATGACCTAGAAATCAGAAATAAAAAAGAAAATGTTCTCTAAACTAAGCACAACGATCTTTCCTCAGGAGATAATGAAATCAAGGGGAGGATCACTAATTGAATATCTAAACTTGCACAGAATTCGGATTGGAAATGACATGATAAATGGCTCACCATGGGAAGGTCCTACTAGTCTATTAAAGAGCAAAATGGGTACACAATTCAAATCCCTGGACTCATTAATTATTTTATCCTGATAACCTGTTTAAATGATTGCTTTCACCCTCATCCTTATAACAGCACATCATTTGTGATTTAAAAGCAAATCTTGACAGGTAGATCATATGAACTTTTTTTAGAAGTTGCTCACTATTTAGAGATTATGAGAATATGATTCCAATAATATGTTAGCTAGTGGTATATCTAAAACTCAGTTACTTTCGCTCATTCAAGCAGACTTACCACATCCACATTATTTCCAATCCTTGATAACTTGGCATGCAAATGTAATCATTTCATATGAGGTGTCACAAGAGGTGCAACAAGAGCCGTAAAATCCAAAGAAAATAATTTTCTTTTTAAAAGGGCATCAACTAGCATCCAGAAATTACAAAAAAAAATAAAAAATGTTTAGGTCTTTCAGGACAATTTTTATTCATACAACGCTTTTACCACTGATTTTATACTCAACTGCTAACACTGATGCCCAAAACACTTTCTATAGAAATATTCATCCAAAAACTCTGATCATAACCTCCTCAAACCCTAATCTGGCAGCAGGAATTCACGCCAAAGGCAATTGATTCTAGCAGTACGTTTTCATCACTTTAGTCTAGGGTTTTTCAAGTCCAGTGATACATGTCCTGTTACATTTTCTCCTAGAAATTACCAACAAAAACGAATCGATGAGAAATTGTTTGAAACCTTGATGAACATCGCAAATTCCGCACATTTCAACGATCGATGTCAGAATAATACGGAATATCCATTCATCACATCATCATGATTTCTTCGGCACTAGTTTCATTCGAAATTATAGCATAAATTCGTTTGAAAATAAACAAATTTCAGTTATCAAATAGTTAAAGATCACATTTCACATCAACTACAATACATTAAAACACGGCAATTACCAGAAGAAATTATGCCAAGAAGGAGATTAATACCTGATTCAGTGATTCTCAATTACAGAAAAGAGGAAGTGGGAGTTTGGAATCAGGCGTTTTGCGAAGAGAGTTGATCAAGAGAGGGTGACAAAAAGGCGCCATCGGACATCTTGAGTCTGCTTTCTCTCTCTTTATTTATAGAGCTGCTGCTAAAAAGCGCGAATCCAGTGTTTTCCTGATGATGGGCCAACTGGACCAATCTTACAACCCATTCACATGAACAAGTCAGGTTGTGGGGTTTTAGTTTTGGGCCGAGTGTTTAAACTTAAGGCGGATTAGGGTTGCTATAGCGTGGGAACAAATTGCTACGAATATACTAATGGGCCGATAAGACCCAATAATAAAGACGCTCTCCATGCCTTTGCATTCGGAAAATCTAAGGCTCTGTTTGATTCTTAGAAAATTTGGTGAAAAAAAAAAGTAAAGAAAAAAAAAAGTGGAGAGAAAGTGAGTAGTTTTTTTTCTCTTATTTGAATTGAGAAAAAAAAATACAAGAATTGGGGTGAAAAATTTGAATGTTAATGAATTACTTGAATCATGTTGATATCATCTACGCAGTGTGAGGTTGGAAGAAGTCGAAAATTCTTTATGATTTTTCTCTAAACCAAACACAAGAAAAAAATTACTTTCCCAATTTTTTTTCTTTCCACCAAATTTTCCAAGGTTCAAACAGAGCCTAAAACATTTTGAACACGCAAAGTTTTTAAAAAAAAATTAAAGAATAGACGACAAGATAGGTATACCAGAAAAAATTGACGCAATTCAAACAATCCAAATTCAAAGGAAAAAAATAAAAGAAAAGGAGGCAATGTCACGTCTTCCTCCAAACTATAGTCTTAAGATTATGGTGCAAGTCCTACGGTAGCTAGGACAACTGTAGATTATGGTGCAAGTCCTACGGTAGCTAGGACAACTGTTATATTTGATCACAACCTCAAGCAAACAAGTTTTATAGTCTACAACACTTTCAATATTAGTTTCACTTTTACAGAGTTTAAAAAGATTTAAATATAAGTCGTCTTCAATTTAAATTTTGAAAATTCAATCATTTGTTTAAGTAATAGGAGGGATAGAAGGGCGGTCCTCAATTGAAAGAATTGAGAAACTCAAAAAAATTTGCCATAAATTTTTTGAGATTCACTACTACCTTATGTAAGGGTGAGTACTGTTTTCTCAATTAATTTATGTTTATATTCTGCATTTCTTTTGAGTAAATGAGTCTTGGAGTCCTGGACATAAAGTTTAGTCAAGACTTGCGGTAGAAAGGTCACACATACGACCGTGAAAAGCATGTTAGAATAATGACAACAAGATAAACTTTTCTTCTCCCCTCTCTCTCTTTCACACTTGTCCCACATGAAACTTTTGGGTGGTAATTTGAGGGGTTCATATATCCCATTCTCCTTACCCATGTTGAATAACTTGAGACCAAACTCTACGGGGTTGAGGTTGTCTGAGGCCAACACACGCGCGCGCCGCCGCTCGCCCGGCCGGTTCGGGCGCGGAGCGGCGCGCGCCGCGGGGGGGGGGGGGTTGGGGGCCTAATCTATCTTTTTGGGAGGAATTTGCTTAGACATTTTCGTAACAGACTGCACTAAATCCTTCATGAATCGCTCTCAACCGTTATAGACTTCCTGATTTTCCTCCCCGCCTTAAATGCTGCCAGATCTTCTGCCTCATTCTTTGCTCTTAATGGCCAAATTTTTTGCCTCAACTCATGTCATTTTAATGGTTGTGTAACAGCTTCTTTTCCCCTATAAATAGAGGCTTCATCAGCAGGGCTCAACATGCCAACTCTCAAATTTTTCTCCTCTCTTCTTCTTCTTCTTTGCATTCTGGGTTTTTCGTGTGCTGCATACTCCAAACTCTTGTCCGTAAAGTGCACGCGTTCAAGAGTGTGCTGAGTTAACCTTGGGGAGCAACCGGCTGAATCGATTTACACCGTGGTCGAGCCGTAATTGCTTTCAAGGCAGTGGTTTATCCACGACTCAGTTTATTTTGTTTATCTTCCAACCATTGTTCTCCTTATTCTTCTAACATTTTGAAAGCAATTATTTACAATGGCTGCATCATTCCTGAAAAATCTCCCTAGCCTCTACAAAATCGAGCCCCTTGATGGAACTAACTACAAACGTTGGTCCCAAAAATTACTTTTATGTTTTGAACAACTCGAGATTGATTATGTTCTATTCTCATAACATCTTGACAAAGACATCACACCTCAGTTTACTAATACTGAGATCTCCACTCCTACTACCTTGAAGACGCCTGTCATCCCACTAGATGAGATTGCTAAGAAGAAACTGAAAAAAGACAATAAACTGGCTCGAAGCTACTTGCTGAACAACATGTCAAACCCTCTATTTGATCTATTTGTCAACTTCAAATCTGCAAAGATCATATGGACCAAACTGGAGGCGAAATATGGTTCGGACGATGCTGGAAAAAGGAAATACGTCGTTGGCAAATGACTGCAGTTCCAAATCACATATGACAAACCGATTATGGAGCAAGTTCATGCGTACGAGAACCTGTGTGCTGAGGTGTTGAACGAAGGCATGAAGATGTGCGACTTCTTACAAGAAAATGTACTGATCGAGAAATTTCCCCCATCTTGGAGTGACTACAGAAATCACCTGAAGCACAAAAAGAATGACCTAACCTTGCAAGAACTGATCAGCCACATGAGAACTGAAGAGGCGAATCAGCTAAAAGATAAGATGTCTTTCCTGTCCGTGAATTCATCTAAAGCTAACATTGTTGAATCTTCTGTGCCTTTAAACAGAGACAGGTTCAAAGGGAAAAATAAGAGATCAGAAGCAATCAAAACCCCAAAGTCAGTTGAAAAGAACAAACAGGAAAATCCAGAAGCAGAAGGTTGTTTGTTATGTCTATGGCAAACCAGGCCATAAGGCATATCAGTGCAACCTTCGCAAATGAGGATCCAGTCATACAAACCAGAAGCCTACCGGACAGATTGCTGCACAAGCGAATCTAACCGTAGACACTGAGATCTTTTATGCAGTAACACTGGAGGTCAACTTGGTGTCAAATCTCACGGAGTGAATTCTGGATACTGGAGCAACAAGACATTTTTGCGCCAACAAGGATCTGATGCATGACTTCGAAGATGCTCCTGATGGCGAACATGTCTACATGGGCAATGCTAGCACCGCTGGAGTCATGGGTAAAGGGAAAGTACTCCTTAAATTTACTTCTGGAAAATCTCTATGCTTGAACAATGTGTTGTATGTACCTTCCCTTCGTAGAAACTTAGTTTCTAGTAGTCTTCTTGATATTGTTGGTTTTGAGGTGAACCAGAAAGCTGGAAAAATTCTTATTCTTCGCAATGGGGTTTTTGTGGGGAAGGGATATCGTAGTGAGGGGCTTTTTTGTTCTAAATGTTGCTTCTGATGTTGTGAATGAAAATACTTCTTCTTCTGTCTATATTGCTGAGTCTGTGGACCTGTGGCATGGTAGACTTGGTTATGTTAACTATGCTTCGATAAATAAGCTGAAGAACTTGAGGTTAATTCCTAACATCATCATAGAAAAATGTTTAAAATGTGACATTTGTGTTGAAGCAAAATTTGCTAAAAAGTCATTCAATTCCATAACAACTAGAAAGACTGAGTTGCTTGAACTTGTGTACTCGGACTTAGCAGACTTTAAGAACACAATCAGTAAGGGAGAAAAGAAATGGTATATTACTTTTGTAGATGATTATTCTAGATATACCAAAGTTTACCTTCTTAAGTCTAAAGATGAGGTTGAGGAAATGTTTCTGAAATATAAGGCTGAAGTGGAAAATCAATTAGACCGAAAAATAAAGAGACTTAGGTCTAATAGAGGTGGGGAATATGATACCAACTCTCTAGCTATTTTTTATGAGAAAAATGGTATTATACATGAGACTAGTGCCTCTTATACCCCTCAACAAAATGGTATAGCAGAACGGAAAACTGTACCCTTAAAGAAATGATGAATGCTATGCTTATTAGCTCTGGGTTGCCTGATAATATGTGGGGGGAAGCTATACTAACTGCTTGCTTTATCCTCAATAGAGTTCCTTACAAAAAACTAGATCAGACCCCATATGAACTGTGGAAAGCGTATGCTCCTAATCTGAATTATTTGAAAGTATGGGGGTGTCTGGCGAATGTTGTCTTACCTAGTCATAAACGTACCAACATAGGCTCTAAGACCTTTGATATTGTTTTTATTGGCTATGCTCAAAATAGTGCTGCTTATAGATTTCTGTCATTGAGTGACTATTTTATTTCTGAATATAGAGATGCAGAATTCTTTGAGCATGCTTCCCTTCTATGCGCCATCGACAACACCGTCGCGCTGCTCTTTACGTCCCTCTTGCACCTCCTCCTCCTAAACCACAACCCTGTGACGATGACGATGATGATGATGATGATGGTGGTGGTGGTGGTGGCGCCAACCTTGGGTATGATGATCGCCTTCATGACTATAGGGATTATTTCAACTAGAATGTCCATCGATCCTCCCCTTCCTCATCGATACTCATTTGAACAGTTACGTTCTCTTGCATTTGTTGTCTTACTTTGGTTGCTTATTACTGTACTTCGTACTATTACAATGTCCATTTGGTGTGGTTGTTTATTTATGCTTGTTGAATGAAAATAACCACGTATGGTGGTTACGTTTGTTACGAATTGTGTACCACGTATGATGGTTACGTTTGTTGCGATTTGTGTACCACGTGTGGTGGTTTTGGTTTGGTCAACATATGGTTGGCCTGAGTTTGTATATGCAGGTTGTAAATTTGTATTTGGGGAATTACATTTTCAAATTAATTTTTTTTATTTTTCCAAAATTTTCGACGGAATTAAGGCTTTCCGTCGGACAGAAGACCAGGACTGGCCAATGGAATGACCAATTTTCGTCGGATATTTCCGACGGAAATTCACCATTCCGTCGGAAATGGTCCGACGGAATGGGCAATTTCCGTCGCTCACTCCGGTGTTCCTGGCCATCTTGACCGGAATGCCCAACGACATAGTCCGTCGGACATTTGAAACTCCATCGTCAATCCGTCGCCCTGACCGTTGGGCATGGCTGACGGAATAGGTAGTCCGTCAGAAGGTGTGGCTCTACGGACCGTATTCTCACATAACATGTCCGTCGGAAAATACATTTTTCGATTGAAAAGGCATCATTTTCCGTCGGAAAAAAGCAGTTTTTTAGTAGTGGAAATTGCGACATACTTTTTTTGGCAAAGAAAAGTGGTAGGGCAAGGGTGACGACAGAATTAAGTATCCGTCACCATCAGAAACGGAATTTCTGTCGCAGATGGCGACGGATTTTTAATTCCGTCGCCCCCCTGCCCAATTTTTTTTTTCTCCTGATCCGACGTCATTCCGTCACTGGGTTCCTCTTTTTTTAAAAATAAAATCCCTTGTTTTTTATCAAATCCGTACATACAAATCATTCCCTGCAATAAATTTACAAAATCTTTGCACTCAATCAACATCCAATGGCTTCGAATAGGGCTTCATTCGAAGCGTTCTCCACAATTTCATGCCACAGACAGGTTGAATTTCACATCCAACACAACACATCACATCCAACCAAGGGTTCTCAATTCACAAACCACGAGTTTTAAACAAACTCTCTACATATCACGCACTACAAGTTTCAAACAAAGTCTATATATATCACAAATCACAAATCCAAACAAAATAACCAGAAATTACCAGTAATTGAGAATGAAGTTATATATATGTTTGCAGAAGAGGGTGAAGTAAGCGCCAAATGGGAGGGGAGTTAAATAAGCAGAATGGGGAAGGGAAGCAAGCAGCAAGAGATATGATGTATTTCGTGAAGAATCAAGCAGAACAGCCACCAGCTGAAGAAAAACTGCAACCAACTATCACCAAGGTTTTCCTCTTCCTCTTTGCATTCCTCTTCCTCTTCCTCTGCCTCACCATCTTCCTCATTATGGTGCGAGTGATGAGTAAATGGTGGTTGAGATCCCAAGCCAGACGCCTGTTGCATTTGAAAGAAAACTTGGAGGCGCTAATCGATGCTCATCATTTGTTGGCTTAGTTGTTGGTTCCTTTGTGTGAGCAATCTGTTGGATTCCTCCAGTTGTTTACATTTCTCCATAATCAATCAGTAGCTTTCAGTTTGTGACGATAGCTCACCCCCCAAGTTGGTTACTACACCCCTTAAGTCATTGAGCTCTTGTTGCGATGACGTAGAACCGAAACCTGTTGACAGGCATTTAAGTAAATTACAATATTAGCTTTGCCATTAAGTAAATTCAATGTATAACCATGGTTGTTGGAACTTTAATATGAAAATAATACCGGATCTTTGAGTGGGACTGAAGTAACCGGATTCCCTCATTTGACAGCCTCGTCACTAATGTCGTAAATATGACCTTTTTTGTTCTTGAACGTCTTCACCCATAACTCATTTGGGTTGGGAAACGGCTGGTTTGGATCTTGAGAATAGCCATCTCCGGTCCCTTGAGAGTTGATAACATTTTGAAAATCATGTTCAAAGGTTTCCTACAATACCGCAACATGCGCACGAAATCATGCATAGTACAATAACTTAAAATAAAGTATACGAGTTCATGTTGAACTACCAATGAAGATTGAGAATAGCTAATTGCTTACATATGTTTGTTGTAATTTCTTGTCAACTTAAGGGGCATCATCTTTGCCCTGGAGTTTGTGAGTTCGACTAAATAATTCAACAATGGTGGACTCCGTCCCAAGTTGTTCCCTCTATGTACGTGTCAGAAATAATTATGTCAAGCACAACACAAAATACAGTATTGAACTTAAACGAATACATAACAAACATTAATTCATTTACTAGACGCCGCCTATGCTCATGCATAGGGATCGAGCCATAGGTGTGGAGAGATGGGCCACCACTTTCTGGATTCCTCAGTCAGTTCTTTTGGGTTGTCTTATGCAATTTCTTGTAATGTTCATTCATCCAGTGCTGCTGGAGTCCCTCCCATTGAGCATCACCGAACCAGACAGACTTCTTGTTATGCTTCCTTGCTTTGCCAAAGAAGTCTCTCAAGCGGACATTACCTCGGTTTTCAAAATTTCTTCTTATACGGTCCTCATGGACCGGATCCCAAGTAAACCATTTCTGCAATTATGAAAACAAATGACATATCAAATAATTCAATAGTAATTTATCACATATTTATGAAACTGTTAATACGAAATCACTGTAGTTACCTTGAACTCTCCGAACCACAAATTTCATACTGGTTTGGGCACTTTGCTCCAAGTAGGCCAAGCTCCGTCAAACTTGCCTTGAAATATGAGCGAAATCTTACTAACAACACCATCATTTGGGAGAAATCTAATTGAACATTACACATAAAATTCATTACTTGTTACGCAAAATTCATATAGTACTTCATAACATATAACAAATGAAGACTTACCCGTTACCATCTGGCTCAATCCAAGTCTTTGCTCGAGTGCTCCCATGACTGGATTATGCTTCACTTTCACCACTTCCAATGTTCTCTTGGAACTGGTTTGTGTTAGAGTGAGTGGGTTGTGGAGTGGGGTGCACAGTGTGAACAACATGGGGGTTTGAAGGAATGTTGTAGGCAAATTGGTCGTACATGGTGCTTTGGTTGGGAATGTATGAGGTCTGATGATGGAAAGCTCCAAATGGGGGAGGCAGGGGTCCTGAAATACCTGGTATTTAAGCAGTCATTGTCGCTCCTGGCTGAACTGATGTATGAGGTACCTGAGGGAAAGATGGATCAATATCCATTGCAGTCGGATCAACGACAGAGCTTCGACGCCCTCGTCCTCTACCTCGAGGGGAGAACTTTGCTCGACGAGAACTTGAATCCATACCTGAAATAGGTGACAACAACGCCAAGTGCCAATATATAATGATTGCACATATAAACCGCTTTCGTCATACATCATAATAGGTACGCAGGTGACACATATTTTGCAAAGCTCATTCATACAATATAAGTAAAGTCACAAGCAAATGTTTCACATGCAAATTACTCATACACATAAGAATTCGTAACCACTCAATCATCTGCATCCTCATCGTCATCAATGTCATCATCATCATCAGCAGACAAATGCAAATTTCTTCAGCTTCATTTGTTTCATCACCGTCATCCCACTCCCCCTCTTCATCACCTCACCATTCTCTACCTCATCTATCTCGTCATTACCCTGAATGAATGAAAACCCTATTTCATCATTAACCTCTTTCGGTGGTGCACTTTCATCCACTAAAGACGCAGGGATGGCGTCATTCACAGGTTGGACGATAGTCGCCATGTCCGTTGGTTTGGTTGGTATGACAACGAGCCAATTGGCGTTATCCCTTGAGCGATCTTCATGTGGCATGAAGTATACTTGTGATGCGGTGTTTGGGAAGATAAATGGGTCGTACTTTCGGTACCTTCTTGTACGGTGGACTTCAATAAGGTTGCTTAGTTTATGATATCGTGTTCCACGATTCAATGTGAGGTCGAACCACTGACAACTGAAGAACACACATCGTTTAAGTGGTTTGCTTACTTACTCAATGTGGACAATGTCCTCTAGTACACCATAATAATCATTCTCAATATCGCCTTCCCTAGTGCCACAAACACCAACACCACAATTATATGTTCTCTTCCCGACGCTTCGAGCTTCTGTGTGGAATTTGAATCCATTTACTCTATATGTCGTCCACGTCGACACACACCATTTTGGCGTCACAGCCAATTGGCTCAGGTAGCAACGTTTGTTGGTCTCGAACAATTGAATATAATGCACCTAAGGTGACCTAACATGTGGTTTTAATTAATACAATGCATCTAATTAATTGTTATGTTCAAATTATGAATAAATGAATTTGAATACTTACATTTTCACTAAACCAATTTGCGAAATGGGTTTCGATGATGGTGTCGACATCTGCGTCGCTGACATTGGGACTTGCGGCTTTCACTTGGTCTATGAAAATTCTATCACATTTTACGAAGCCTATTAACATATTTGCGCTATGAATGATAAACTGAATTGGAAGTGAAAATACCACTCACCCTATATAAGGTTTAACTTCGTCAAAATTTAATAGCACGTGAAGGCGGGTAGCAACATATTCGACATCTGTGAGATACCTTGATCTTTCCCTACCAATAGCGGTCCCTTGCGGTGCAAACACGAATAAAGTTGGAAAATGATTAATATGTTCATCGTCGTCCTCATTTTTCCTGCACCAATTGCGCATGGAGGGCACATTAGAGCCGAATTAATAGGAGGCGAAGAATGTTCTCTCTGCTTCTAGGTATGCTTCTGTGATTGAACCTTCAGGACACGCTTGCTACTTTATCTTTCTATTCAATCGACCAAAGAACCTATGCAGTTCACAATTGCAATGGATTTTAAGTGATTCGACATATAAGAATTCATAGAAGGTTTCATCAGTTATAGTATAATTTACCTCTCAAATGGATACATCTATCGGTATTGTACTGGACCACCTAGTTGAGCCTCTTCTGCCTAATGCACTGGCAGGTGCTCCATGACATTGAAAAAGCCAAGAGGGAAAATGGTCTCCAACTTACACAAAGTGATGGCAATGTTGCGATGCAGTTTCTCAAGCATATCCTCCCGCAATGTTGTTGAGCATAAGTTCTTGAAGAACTAGCTTACCTCAATAAGAGGTTTCAATACATCATCTGGGAGCGCACCAAATGCAATTGGTAAAAGAGTCTCCATGAAGACATGACAATCATGACTTTTCATGTTGTTAAACTTAGCCTCATTAGGGTTCACGATATTTCTCAAATTAGAGCAATATCCATCAGGCATTTGAAGCTCCTTCACCCATTCACACAACTCTCTTCTTTTATCCACAGGAAGTACGAACTTCGCTTTTGGTTTAACCAGCCTACCACTTGGGCCTGAATGTAAATGTAATTCTAGCCTATCACATATTTCGACAACATCCATTCTTGATTTGACATTGTCTTTTGTTTTTCTATTAACATCCATCACAGTGTTGACAATGTTATCGAAGAAGTTCTTCTCAATGTGCATCACATCCAAATTATGGCGGAGCAGTTGGTGTTGCCAATAAGGCAACTCCCATAATATGTTCTTCTTCGTCCAGTTGTACTCATTCTCCTTAAATCATGATGCGACAAAGTCACCATTTGTGGTTACTATTAGGTAATATTCCACCTCGATATAAAGTTCTTCCCTGAACAATCGGCGAGGAGGACCTCCTGTAACAGTTCTCTCTTTCCTAAATGCGGTTCTATTTCTTCTGAACGCATGATTTCTTGGCAAAAAACACCAATGACAGTCAAACCATGAGAATTTACCTCCATTTCACAATCTCAAAACCTTTTGCTGTTTCATACATATGGGGCATGCCAATTGGCCATTAGTACTCCACCCAGATAACATTCCGTATGCGGAAAAATCATTAATCGTCCACATAAGTGCATCCTTCATCTGAAATGTACGTCCCGTAGAAATATCATAAGTATCAACTCCAACATCCACAACTCTTTCAACTCATCGACAAGAGGTTGTAAATATACATCTATGTTGTTCTTGGGATTTTTGGGCCCAAGGATTACACAAGTTAAGAATATAAACGGTGTGGTCATACATATTTCAGGAGGAAGGTTATAAGGTGTAACGACCACCGGCCAAATGGAGTATGATCTTGAAGATAATGTGTAAGGATCAAATTCATCAATACATAAGCTAAGCCTCACATTCCAAGGCTCTGCAGCAAATTCAGGGTATTTGGAGTCGAAATGTTTCAATGCTGCCCCATCTGATGGATGACACAAAATACCGTTTTCACGTCGGTGTTCATAATACCATCTCATGTGCTATGCACTACTTCTTGATGCGTACAACCTCTACAGTCGAGGTTTTAACGACAAGTAATGCATCCCTGAATATGACAATGGATTCTAATTCCTTTGTTGTGACCTTTGCCTCTTCTATCTTAAATGCCCGCAAAACTTGCACGCATCCAAGTTTGCGTCATCCTTATAAAATAGCATGCAACCTTTCCAGCAACAATCAATTTGGACTACATCGTTGCCGAGATATTTAACAACCTTCTTCGTTTGCCCGTAATTGTTAGGCACGCGGTTGTTGGGGGGACACATCTCTTTCATTAATTGAACAACTTCATTAAAATAGTTTTGAGGTGTATTATAATCAGATTTAACACTCAACAGTCTCACCGCTGCAGATAGCTCACTGTGGGTGGAGCAACCATCATATAAGGGTTGTTGAGCAGCTTGAACCATATTATAAAATGGTTCTCGGCAAGTGCTTGACCCGTCTTCCTTTACATTTTGATTTGCTATTATAGCATCGTCAACCATGTCCTCCATCCGATTTATGTAGGATTCAGAATAGTCATTATTAACATGACTTGAACCTCCAATTTCGAAAATTTTACTATTTTGATACCCAGAACCATATTCCTGAGGTTCTATTTCCCCATGATTTATCCAAAACCAACACCCTTGCACAAAACTCTTATACATAAGGTGCATATTGACCTCGTCAGGTATCAAGTACACCCTATTTCTGCATTTCGCACAAGGGCATCTATACTTTCCCCCATTCAGAAACTCTATCTGTGTACGTGCAAATTGATCGAATTCGTTTACTCCATCTAGAAGTTGTTGCGTACAACTACTACGATCAGATAATAATCTATTATACATCCACCTACGATGTGGATCACCATTCGTATTCTGCTCAAATAACAATAACCACATAAGGTATTTAATAAGAATTTATTTTAATCAAAATTATAATAAGTACATAAATTACGCAATTATATATTATGTATGTTTACTTTAAAATTTCCACATGCACAAAAAAAAAGCTTACAACTACGTGATAAATATACTTACATTCTCACGAACATCACAAAACTAATAATTCATACATACACTACAAAAACGCTGCTAATTACCGACGAAAAAAGCGACGCGAGACCCGGTTGTCGGAAAATATCAGAGGGACCGATGGAAAAGCGGACGGGGCCTGACGGAAGTCGTAATTTCCGACGGAATTACCGATGGGATTCCTGTCCGTCGAAAATTCCGACGGGAATTCCAACGGAATTCCGTCGGAATCCGTCTAAAATTCCGGCTTGGATCTCGAAAAAATTTTGCGCTGCGGGTTTTCAAAATTTCGGGTGTTTTAAATATGGGGGAGGGGGGTTTTCGCTGAGCATTTCAGAATTTTAGAGAGAGAAGAAGCTTTGAAGAGAAAGAGAGGGAGGAGAAGGAAGAGAGAGAAAGAGAGGTTTGAAGGTTTTGGTTATCGGAAAATAAGAGGTAAGTGATTATTTTTGTTAATTTGTTGTTTAAAGTTGAAATAATTAAGTTAATTGATGTTTTGTACGGTTTTAATTTTTCAAGTTTGACTACCGCCGTTGGGCCACCGCCGCCGTGTCGTCGCCGTTTTAATTGTGTTTGATGGATATTATTCTGAATGTTTGTAGCACATTTTTAATTTTAGATGTGAAACTCTCTCTCTCTCTCTCTCTCTCTCTCTACATATATATATATATATATATATATATATATATATTTGGTAATTATTTATATTTGGTAATTCTTAATTTTATTTTATTTGCTGGTTTAAATTTTTGGGATGATTTAGTTTTTTTTTATATTTTACGCACCAAAAATGTTTCAAAAAAAAAATTGGAGGGGGAGGAATTCGACGGAAATTCCGACGGGAAATTCCGACCCCCCAAATTTTCCGCTGCAACCCGAATAGCGCCCCGACGGGCGTTTTTCGTCGGAAAGTCCGTCGGATCAGTTTCTGCGACGAGCCCAATCCCGACAGGCAACTGTCCGTCGCATTTTTCGTCGGAGAACTCGTTTTTCCGTCGGAAAGCAGACCTCTTTCCGTCGGTTTTTCCGTCGCTGATTAGATATATTTTTGTAGTTGACCACTTTATTCCACCAACATATCAAATTTAAACTTAAAATTACCAAATCTAAGTGTACATTACGTTGGGTGAAAACTTTAAACAAATATGAGTTACAACTTCATACAAACATCACATTTGAACAAAATAATAAACTAAAGCATCTCAATGCACCAACATATCAACTTTCAAGTTCACATCACCAAACCTAAACCCTAAATTGCATTGAGCAAAATCTCCAACCAAATTTCGACAATATTATCAATTAAAACATTTCATTCGACCAACATATGAAATTTCAACTTTAAACTACCAAACCTCAACCCTAAATCGCATTTACCAAATTCTTGTAACGAGTTAGAGCAATAACCTCACACAAATTGCACATTTCAACAACATTAACAATGAAACCATTTCATTTCACCAATATATCAAATTTTAACTTCAAACTACCAAACCTAAACCCTAAATCACATTTATCCTAATTTTGAACCAAATTAAACCAATAACCTCACACAAACACCACATTTCAACATAAATACGAACTAATTATGAAATTCTAACAATGTAATACAAAAATTTGTAGAAATTTCAAGTTGTTTAGTTGAGACAAATACCTCAATTAACTTCAAAAAGCCGGCGGTGGGGGGAGGTCACTGGCGGCGGCGGGTGGGGCATACGACCGGCGGCAGTGGCTGGGCACGATGGGAGGCGGCTGGGCTGGTGCTCGACGCGGCGACACGCTCTCTCTCTCTCTCTCCTCGAGTGTTCGAAGAAGCAAGTAAATGAAACCAGAAATCTGGTTTCACTTAAATGGGGGGCGACGGACTGGCGACGGAATTTCTGTTGCCCCCCTTTTTTTAAAAAAAATAAATTCTTTTAGGCGGCGGAAATTCCGTCGCCTGTTTTTTTTTTTTCAATTTTTTTTTTATTTATGACGACGAAAATTCCGTCGCCATATGTCCATTATGGCGACGGATTAACATTTTCGTCGCCATATCTGTCGTCTAATCTGACTTTTTCGTAAAGCTATTTTTCCGTCGCCAAATCTGTCGCTAAATTTTTCCATCGCTGAATTCCGTCGTTAATATGAACTTTTTTAGTAGTGATAGTATCAGAGCATTTCTGATGTGGGGGTCTGGAGTTCGAATCTCAGTTGCCCTCATATTGATTTATTGCGTAAAATATTGGAAGTCTTTGCAGCGCCCATGCTTCAAACCCTAAGGACATTCGCGTGAGAATGCGTGTTAGAGTATAAACCTATTATGGGTCTTGAACCATTAATTTTAAGCTTTTGGTTGAGATGATTCCTGAACATGGTATCAGAGCCTTTATGAGCAAGAGGTCTTAAGTTCAAATCTCAGCAGCCTCTATATTGATTTATTGCGTAAGGTACGGAAAGTCTTTACAACATCCACACTTCAAGCCCCAAGGGCATTCGCGTGAGGGAGCGGTTAGAGGATAAACCTATTCTTAAGTTTTTAACCATCAATTTAAGCTTTTTGTTGAGGTGATTTTTGAACAAACTCTACCCTAACATGAACATCTCTAGCATAGAACATGAGAAAAAACGGTATATACCCTACATATACGTCGACATAAAAATAGACATAAATAGATGCACAGACCATCACTATAGAACTGCCCCTTTTATAAAAAAGACAGCGTGACACAAGAGAAGATGATATCATTGTCATGTCTTTTATCAACGGCTGTAAATGAGATTAATATAAGGATGAGATCGATGAATGTCCTACACTATATATGCACAGGGGCCAATCATTCCATAGGCATTGAAATGCTAACCTAGCTAATTAACCCGGACCCCCCCCCCCCCCAAAAAAAACCAAAAAAAAAACCCAAAGAAAAAAGCATAAATTGATGTAATGCTGCCAAAAAAAATAATAATAATATGTTTGTAGGGTAGTGCCCTATATAATTGTAAGAGTAGAAAATAAGGGATAAAAGAGCACATATAGTGGCTGGAGGGGCCTTGATGTTGGAGAGATATAGGCATGGAGGAATGGAGGGCATACCAGGTTGCCCTTGACAATTCGACACGAGGGGCAAGTGCCCTTAAAAACTAAGTCTAGAGGCCCTAAAGCTTGTTGTGCCCAAACAAAGGTGATATAATGCAGGTAGTCTATGTTCCCTAGCTAGGGCATGTGCCCTGGCCCCCTACCCTAATCTGCCACTCTTCATGTGCTTCCCATATGATGCACCCATACCAGTGAATATATATGATTGTCCTTCAACGTGAACGATGCATGAAGTATGGATTTTCCCCCTCCCTTTTGTTTTTTCAATGATTACATGGGTTGTCTCCATATAGAAAGGAAACTATGTTCGTCATACACTGCCTTGAATAATTATCATGGTAAATTATTTGGAACTATTATCCAAGCTTTCTTATCAAGTTGGATAATTGAATGTTCTGTTGATTATATCGATATATATAAAATATGCTCTAGTTAATTACTTAATAATTGTGCTCAAAATCCAATATTTGTATAAAATATTGTGTAGTTGGGTCAAATGATAACTAATATGATAATCCGTTACTATTTGAGAAACTTTTAAGCCTTACGATGTTAATTCTTGGTGTTTATATATATATATATATATATATATATCTCAATACTGGCAAAAATTCTTTTAGAAGAAGAACACGGTAGAAAATTAGTACTTAACTGAAAATATGAAATTATATTCTATACATACGTCAATGTGTATTCTCTACTTTAGCCTATAAGACTAACGAAGTACTCTTGTTCGATCCACGTCAATTTATTTGATGCCACAAAATCCAAAAATAAATTTATGTCCTGAGGATTTCGTCTGTGATAGGATTTAATTTATAATAGTATATGATTTCGTATATGATACTATATCGAAAATCCATTTCACAGTTATCAACTACGTCCATTACTATATAATTCAAAAGAAAGTACAAAATAACTTTAAAAGATATTATAATTTAAAATATTTAAACGGTTCAAAATTTCAAATGTTCATTGTGACAATCAAAGATTTAAATTTAATAAACTAGTTCATGAATAAATTCTATAAAAAAAATCTGAAACAAAACTCAGAATTAAAATAACAATAACAACAACTTTCAGCGTAGATCCCACATTCACAAAATCTTGAGAAATCCAGATATACTCATGTAAGCAACTTTACCTCTACAAATATAACTTTCTGTAGGCCAGAAATGAAAGAACATATACCAAAATAGTAATACGTTTATCATACTCCTGGGAGCATATGCTCCCACAAGCCAAATCATCAAATATATACTAAGAAAATAAATATATGATAAATACACGCGTGAAATATATATATACGTGAATAACGAGAATATGTATTCTCGAGAACACATAATAAGTTGCCCTGAAATAGACATCTTACCAGAACTTTATTCCCCATATAATTTACAAGTCCAAATTTTGTGTTGACTGGGGATAAAATTAAAGGTGGTGTGTATGTGTCAGTATATGTTGGTGAAAAGTATTTTGGAGTTGTTGGACTCCAATGGCTACTCCCATGCAAGAAGAGGTTGAGATGACAATTACGTACATTGCTATAATTTGTTCAACTCAAGTGTCTCAGTTAGTCAATTTCTGCTGTTAATCCATCAAAGGTGTTGTCCTTTATAGAATTCATGGACAGGCACTGAGTTCTGCAAATTTTCCACATTTGTCTTCGCGTAATGACAATTATGGATTAACCAGCTTGGTTTTTTTTGACCTGCAGCGTTGATCGTTTCTCTATCCAGGTTTTTAAACAATTGAAAAAATAAAGGCCTATTTGACAATTATTTGGAATTTTGTGGACTAAATTGATATAACCCAAAATATTGTTAAACATCCAAAACAACATTTGTGGAATCATTACCATTTGCTTTTCCTTTAAAAAAAGTCTACTTCTTGTTGTTTAGCTAAACAATGACAATAACAACGATTAGTTTCAACGTTGGTTATCATTTTACTGGATTTAGAGAGATTTGGGCATAAACAATTTTATTTTTATAAATATTTATACAGACAGAGAGATCGATTCTTAAAGACCCACACAAATTAACTAATAGTTAACTAACGTCTTCCAACCCCCTCACCCCCAAAAAAATTAGCCTTTTGACAATTTAATCACATCTCTAATATTATATTGTATGGTCAAAAGCTCATATACATGTAATATCTGACTATGTCTAATTGCCCATCCTAAAGTGTTGATTTGATATACAGTTTGATTTATCAACAATCATTTTAGGAAATTATCTTGTGTAACGCCCTGATTCCTCTTGGGTTGCGGACAATTACTATGAACGAGATTAAGGATTGTTGACTGGCCCACAAATCACCACAAGCCTTTCCGATGTGCTTTGTTCTTACTCACACGTTGTCTGTGAAATTTCCCAGGAGGTTACCCATCATAAAATTTCTTCACATCAAGCACACTTAACTGTGGAGGTTTTATGAGTGGACTCCCCAAAAAGGAAGGTATGTACACATTTAGTGATACAGGTAGTCACTTCAAATCCTTTTAAGCCGAGTCTCAAGTTGGTTCAAGTGATTCTACACCCGTTCCCCTTAAGCAATGTCTCGAGATCGAGTATTGTGAATGCAGAATATCTATTATGGGAGAGCTCCAATTTTTATTAGGCCAACAGTAGCTCGACTTCAGTAAAATCGATGATTCAATACCCATAAAAAAAATGTCACCGGATATGGCCAAAATCCAACCCCAACTCTAGATTTGTCCTTATTGTAACACCCCGAGTGTAGTTTAAAAGGATTTGAAATGACTACTTATATCACCAAAGATACACCTTTCTTTTTGGAAAACCCACACAAGAGAACTCCACAGTAGCGTGCTTGTTGTGAATAAATCTTATAATTGGTGACCTCTTGGAAAATTCTCCAGGAAACATGTGAGCGAGAACGAAGCACGTCAGAAATAGTTGTGCTGATTTGTGGGGTTAGTTAACGATCCTTTGAGTCGTCCTTGGTAATTGTCCGCAACCCAAAAGGGGTTGGAGCATCACATCTTGTCATCACCTTTTCATCTAGCTAGACTAGCTAGTGATCTATGTCGATCATTTTAACAAGGTTTGTCTACAGAAAATTACATTTTCTTATTCTTTTTCAAGAAGGGGAGCCTTGGAGCAACGGTAAGGTTGTCTCCGTGTGATCAAAAGGTCACGGGTTCGAGCCGTGGAATCAGCCACTGACAAAGTTAGGTTAGGCTGCCTACAATTCATCCCTTGGGGTGTGGCCCTTCCCCGGACCCTACGTGAACGCGGGATGCTTGTGCACCGGGCTGCCCTTTTTTTTTTAATTCTTTTTCAAGTAATCCACGATCTAAATTTAATCTCATAATTAAAAATTTTGTTTACTAATTGAAGTTTTTTTTTGGGACAAATTAGCCTTAGAGTGTCAATTCACTTCGATTGATTATTCATGATTGTTATCAATAAAATTTTCTTTGGAGATTCTAAGATGAATTTTTTTCTTTTTATTATTCGATCGTATTACTATCAAACCGGTGCAGTGTAACCTAATCAGTGTGCATGTTTAGAATAATGGTTCAACAGATGCTAGCAATATTTCAAGATTTTTCTGACAATATTATTAATTACTCAATTAAGCGCATTTTGATGAGAGAGTAAACACCGCATCTCATGGTTTAGATTGCCTTTAGTCAGCGCCACAGCAACTATCCCTCGCCTGTTGATCATAATTAGACAAATTCCGCTTCTTCTGATTGGGTGGCTGAATTAATTAAGTACAAAACCAAAACTGTCATGATTCATAGATCGATGGTCCAACTGCCGCCCAGTATAGATTAACAGTTGATTATCTCAAGAAAACTAACCAACTTTGGAACAACAAAACCGTGTTGAACGTATGCTAATTTAAGGCAATTGGACATGACAATTATTATTATTATTATTATTATTATTATTATTATTATTATTATTATTAT
>JACYFF010031956.1:106910097-106973501 GCA_017589665.1 Selenicereus undatus | reverse complement strand
GTATTGCTAAAATGGGTATGAGTATGGGTATATCTCGTACCCGCCCCATATCTGTTCCATACCCGTTTTATTAATACCCGCTTCGTACCCATCTCATACCCGCCCCATATAAAACCCATATCCATTTGTTTAAAGTTCTAATTTGTTACTTGTAATTGAATATTTTGTCAGTTGCTTTGAGTTGTATGATATTCCAAATTTCGGCAGAATATTTTGTTTCAAACTGTAACTGTCAAGTATTAATTTATTGTTTTGATTGGTAAATTTTTAATTATATTTGATGTGATATGATATGTCGTCGGAAGTTTAGTGTTAATGTGACATATTGAGTATTTGTTATCGAATATGGGTACAAAATGAATTTAATTCATTTTTATCTATATGTACCCGAATAAAACCCGCATACCTGCTATACCCAGTGGGTATGGGTATGGGTATAAGTTTACAATACCCAATAGGTATGGGTATTAATTTTTAAAATGGGTATGGGTGAGGGTACGACTAAACCCACCCCGTACCCGCCCTATTGCCACCCCTAGTTGAAGTGGGTTGATTTTATTTTTTTAAATATGATAGATAAAAGTTGGTTAAAATAGTGAGAAGTGGGTTGAAATTAGTTTTTTTATTAAGTTCGTAAAGTGGGTTAATGTGGGTTTTAAAGTTAGTAAATTTTAGTCAATTTGAGTTTACCCACGAAAAGAACAATGCCTTAGTACTATACAGTCGTTGCTGATATTAGATTTGAAGACCGTAACGAGATTGTATATATATCAGTATACGTACTAGTTAGGATGTACTGTGCTAACATTAGAAATTTTGTCATAGTTTTTGGTCAATAATTTAATTTATGGTACCCAAGGGTTCCTCTCGACCTTCGCCTTTCTTTTTAACACATTAATTCTTTTTCAAAGCCCTACTATTTGTTATATAAATTTACAATATAAAGATACCCTAAGACTACCCTATACAATTGTTGCCTGTGTACTTATAACTTTAATTTTCTACAAAAAATAAGAGTTAGCTTTTAGATAATCGACTATTTAGTTATGATAATATTGATTTAATACAGCCGAAAATGTCTCTTACTGTAAAATCAGACTTTCTATATTTTTTTATATGTTTATTTTCTCATATATAAAATAATTGCATTTACGTGTTTTTCTAAACTGGTCTGGACCCGTGCTTTGCACGGAGTATGTTCAAATAAACATTTTGTAAATATGTTATCGAAATAATAAACGAATAGTTATGGTGGACATGATTAATATTAGAATTTAGAGGAGATAATGGAAAAACTCAATGAAAAAGTTAAGTATACAAACACTTCGTGCATAACTAATGCAATTAATGTTTGGAAACTATATAATTGTGAAAAAAGTCTATATAAGTATGATGAAGACAATAGATAGTGAATTTGTTACAAATCATGCTAAATAGTGTGATGATAAGTCAATTTATGACGTTAACGACAAAAAGTCCACATCCTCTTCTTGTTGGTGAGTAAAAATTTATGAAGTCGTTAATTCTCTAGTGAAGTTAGGTAGAAACTATTTTAAAGTCGGTTTAGTTCTAGTTTCGTATGTAACACAAATAAAATTTATCTTGCAACGAAAATAATTTGAACCTTATATTTATGCTATTATATAACTTTCTTGGCTATTTAAAGTGGTTCATGAGGGGGTGCTAATATAATTATGTATTCACAGTTTGTACATTTAGTTTTTAGGTCAACGTAATAGTTTCATGGGTTTTGATATAAACTTCTAATGCCCTTATATTGTCTTACAAGAGAAAGGTTGAGTTCAGATTTGTGAGTTGAGATATTTCTTAGTTTGAAGTATTATGACGATTTGGGGCATTTTATTTTAAACGGTAAAAGATTAATTATAATTTTAGGTGTTTAATGAAGAGAATTTGATTATTGGATTTGTATGGTTTAAAAGAAAAAAAATTATTTTATTTTTTCTTATGCGTTAAATAGATTAGATTTTGATCAATTTGTTTGAAACATTAAAACATTAATTATACTTTTAAGATTTATATGAATTAAATATAATTATAATTTATAAGATATGTATGCTTTAAAAGAAAAAGAAAAATATTTTGTTTATTTTCTTATGTTAAATAGATTATATTAAATGTGAAAGAAATTCAGTTTCACGGGCCTAATATGATGATCGTGTTTTATTGTTAATTTTTTTATATTTCACGTTCAACCCCTGTAGTATGCTATATTATGCTTACAATATATAATTTTTTAGCACAATCCGTACATATATATGATCATAATTAATATTGACTATGTTATCAAATTCAAAGAGAAAGATAACAATGACGATAATGATAATGACGACAACAACAACAATAGTGATAATGAAAATAATTATGGAAATCATATTTATATTTCCATTATCTCTAGTAATACATGCTCCATGTATATTTGCATAAAAAAAAGACAAAATAATAATAATAATCATGGAAATCAAAAATGTTTATTATTTCTACATAAATGTGTGTATTATATTATGTGTTAATAATAAGGTGTCACATAAGGTTTTACGGCTTGTTCAGTAATTATAATTCAATTTTCTTAAGTTAAAACTCCTAAAATATGAACTTATTCTATAATAATGAAATAATAAAAAAATTTATATCCATTATAATCTCCTAATCTCTCTTTGATAATTAGATTACCATAATTAATATTGACTATGTTATCAAATTCAAAGAGGAAGATAACATTGCCGATATCGACAATGACGACAACAACAACAATAGTAATAATGAAAATAATCATGAAATCGTATTTATTATTCTATTATCTCTAATAATACATGCTCAAATTTATATTTGTATTGAAAAATACAAAATATTAATAATAATGATGAAAATCAAAAACGTTTTGGTCCGTATGAGCCACAAAGGGCAATACAATATAATGAAGGAGGGGCGAATAGAATTTGAGACCTAATATGTCCAGTAAAGAGTACAATACAATGAGGGAGGGGGGAATCGAACCTGAGACCTAATGTACCCAGTGTTCAGTAAAGAGTACAATAAAATGAGGGATGGGGGAATCGAACCATCGAACCTGAAACCTAATGTACCCAGTGTTCAGTAAAGAGTACAATAAAATGAGGGAGGGGGGAATCGAACCTGAAACCTAATGCACCCAGCAAAAAGGGGGAGATTGGCGGTTATCAAAATAAATCTAGAGGCTAAGATTGCCTAAGATTTTGATCAAAGATTATAAAGTTTGGATTAATGAGAAGTTTCGATTGAGGGAGGGAAGCATTGTTAGGCATCCACCAATTCTAGCATTTGTAATATAAAGATTTAATATCTAAACAGTAAAAGTTGACCATAAGAGAATCATATACAAATAATCGAGTTATATTAATTTGAAGTGCTTATTTTTTTTTGATCATGTTATTCCGTATATTATTGAGGGAGGACACTTCCTTAATCAATTGGCAATTAATTGAGGCCAGTGGGTAGGTATTGTACATAACTTGGGAAAGACATCGATCCTATGTATGGTCATCAAATGTATGCAAATACAATGCATTGCAAATTACAATGTTGATTCGTAAATCTAAATGCAGTAATTAAGGTTTATGTATGATAATATGAATACGTACAGTTCTTTTTTTTGGGGGGGGGGGGAAGCTGCTTAAATATTGCCTATAATTTCCATGTATAGGACAATTTATGTCACGTCTAAAATTCCTGTAAAGGATCACCAACGGTCCTCATGAAATTCATGAAGTACCCAAAAAAAAAAATCAACTGACAATGTAGAGTAGTACTGATCTTTAGTTAGTTTGATTATGATGATAAATATATTCTTCTAACTCTGACACCGGATAACAAAATAAGCTTGCTGATTGGCATTAGACATGGCACGCGTGACTCGAACTAGGTGATTTGAAACGATAAATGAAATGACACTTCAACTAGCTAACCAGAATTGGACCCAAAACCCAAGCCAAATATTTTCTGGCAAAGTTATATTTCATTATAGGAGAAGCTTATTAGACCAAATATCAACGGATTCAAAATCAACCTGAAATGAAATTGCCTTGACCAAAATTGAAGTCAACATCAAACCGAATCTTCTTAATTGAATCAATTCTATTCAAAATTAAACCAGCCAAAAACCAAACCAAATGACCTTTTGCCAAGCCTAACTGACATACATGCAAATTTATTTTTTTTTTGAAAAAGTAACATGATCAAAAGATTGAAAACATTTCAAATCCAAATCGAATGCCCTAAAATTTCCGCAACCAAGCAGGTTGTGGAGGGGCTGATGTGGTAGTATTACTCATAAATTGTAAAATTATACAGAGACTGGTTCCAATTGATCTCTAAATTTAAAAATCGTAAACTACCTATTATTTCACAAAAATAGAATATAGAAAATTTATATAGATATTTTGTTTTAGTATGTACAATCTGAACTAAAAAAAATAGTCAAAATTTACCCTTTTAAACTATCCAGATTTTGGACAAAAAAAAAGAAGAAGGAAACATTCAAACGTCATTATCATGAAAAGTACTACGTGTATTTTCATAAAGCAATATAAATAGAAAACATTTGTAATCCCGTAAGAAGAGGAGAAGCCAGTTTTCAGTAGCCAATTTTAGTAGTAATAGGAGGTCATAGCCTAAGCCCAGCAAAACGCCTCAAATAACGTTGCACCAAATGAGAAGAGACATGCTCCACGAGAATGAGTAGAGGTCGGTCACGACTTCCTCTTAATAAAGCCGCCCAATCCCAATCCCCCCCTCGCCATCACCTATCAACATCTTCAGGTTTTACCCCCGCCGTTGATCTCGCCCCTCTAGATTGATAATTAATTATTACTTCTTTTTTTACAAAAAAAAAAACAGAAAGAAAAAGAAAGCGAGTACTCGGAGCATTTTCAGCCATTAGAACTCATCCCACTGGTGGGACCTCCAAACTACATGTCAGCCGCACACTGACTTTCATGCATTTTGCTATGTGGTCCGGAACTCTCTCACATTCCATGGCAAGCTCTACTCGTTTTATCCTCTTGTTTTTTCACTTAAAAATATTACTTTAGTAATTAAAAATTTATATTATGATCTGGTCCATAACAAATATCTTATTAGATGATTCAAATTGAAATTTTATACGTTGAAGAAGCGAAAAAATACAGGTTTCAAAAAATAAAACTTTGAATGATGTGACAAGATAGAATTTTAAAATATAAATTAAACTCAAGCAGGGAACGCTGTCAAATTATTACTAGGACCTGTAAAAAACACCTGCCACGTGGCATTATGTAGCTCATGGTTATTTTATTTGACATTATTGAGATGTTTTTCATTGAAATCAAATTAAGTGCAAAGCCAATAATGAGATGGAGCTCATAATAACTTGCATGTGAAATGATAATAATTAATTAAATACAATACCGGCCATTTCAATGAGATCTTAACGGACAAAAACTAAAAGAATAACTACCACATGATACAACAATATCATGACCACAAAGATTTAATTTAATGACAATTAAATTGAGGGAAAATGTATACAGTGAATAATTAACATTAATACAATAAAGTTTACAGTAAAAGCCACTCCGTGTCCTGAAGATAAGGCCGGACCGAGTGCAACGTAACTGACTCTAAAATATTCTTTTAAGGGTAATTAAGTAAACCCTTAAATGTTTTTAACCTCCTAAAAAGGAATTGAACTCACAATCAATCAATCAATTCCTTCAAAAACAAGTTTAATTTCCTCCCTGGAAAGGAAAAACTCGTTACCCCGCTTCTCAAGTAACTAAAATAACAGACACCCCTACAGGAAAAACATAAAAAAACAATGTGACATTAATTTTCACACGGACCCTAATGAAAAAAGTAATTAGGATCCGTGGACCAAATTAAAGAAAAAAACAAATAATCAATCGTTCATTCACACTCGGTGGTGATCATGGTGGTGGTGGAATTATCGTTCCTCCGGCTCCTTATCGTCGAACGACAGGTGAAAAACCCAACTGCTGAGTGACCTGGCCCGTCTAGAATTCTTCAAGTAGGAGTGAGAGTTTTTGTTGATTTTGGAGTCTAAGAAGCTCTTGATACGTTGCATGGCTAGGTCAAGGGTGTGCTCTGACATGTTGGCGAAGCAGACCCGGAACCATCCGGGTTCGGAGCAATGGCATGACGACCCGGGTGAGATGTTGAGCTTCATCTCATAAAGAACGTCTTTCCATAGCTCCATCTCTGCTTCAAAAGTCCTTGACTTTAGTAAATGCCTCATATCAACCCAAGCAAAAAGCCCGCTGTTGCTCTCCAAACAGTTTATCCCGGCCCGTTTTAGGCCCGACACCAGCATTGCTTGCCGGGCCTTGAGCCTGGCTTGATTCTGAGTAATGTATTTTTCCATGAACTTGTGGTCCGATAGTAGGCCCGCTAGAAGGTGCTGGGTCTGGGCCGAGACCAGCCCGAAGCTCGACATCTTGGTGGCGGCGGCGACCACCTTTGGGTCGTTGGAGTAGATGGCACCGACCCGGAACCCGGGTAGGCCCAGGTCCTTGGACAGGCTGGACACCACGTGGACACGGTCGGACAAGTGGGCCCATTTCTTGTCGGTTATAGCCTCCATGACGCTGGTGAAGGAGGGAGAGTTGAACACTGTTCCGGCGTAGATTTCGTCGCCGATGAGGTGGATGTTCTTGGAGGACACGAAGTTGAGGAGGAGGGTAATTTCGTCTTTTGACAAGGTGGTGCCTAGTGGGTTGGATGGGTTGGTGACTAAGACCGTCTTGACTACGAGGCCCTGGTTCTTAGCCGAGTTGTATGCCTCTTCGAGGGCGGTCTTGGTGATTTTAAAGTTGTTGTAGCTGCTGCATTTGATGGGAACTATCTCCGCACCGGTTCGCCATTTGAGATCCCTGTCAAACCTGTCATTAATCATATAAAAAAGGCCGTTTGTGAGATGGGTGTTCAGTCATTCTCGAGTATTCAACTATCAGTTTAAACTTTTGAGAATCTAAATGAATAATCCGATGCTTACCCTGGGTAGTATGGGATAGGAATGAGGACAGCCTCGCCGGAGTTGGCCAGGCAAAAAATAAGGGTCTCATTGGCAGAGGTTGCACCCGCAGTGAGGACCAGCTTGCTGGGCTCAAATGTGACTTTGTTTCCTCTCAACAAAGACATGTAGCTCACAAAGGCCTGAAATGAATTAACCAAGCAAAAGCACTCCAATTGTTAGAAGCTTCTAGCATTTTGAAAATGTAAACACATTCATAATATATAATATATAATATATAATAAATAATATATAATATTCAAACGTGCCTAGCTACCTTTTTGAACTGGGGTAGGCCATGATAATCCTGGAAGAGAGCGAGGTTTCTAAACACAGACTGCCCATTGCACTTGAAATTAGCAGAATCAGGGTTCTTGGCTATCCAATACTCGAGTAGGTCAAAGCAGAGCTGGTTCTCGGCGAGGCCCATTTGGATCATACCATTTGGGTTTCGAGACTCGTCGTAAGGGTTTTTTTCATACTCTTCCCACCCAAGGAAGTAAGACGAGTCTTGGCCGTGTGCATTGCTTCCTGCTAACTTTGACAACATCGTCATTTTTTTCTCTTTAAAAATGCGTAAAGTGCACAAAAAGATGAAAATTTTTGGAGAGAGAGAGAGAGAGAGAGAAGGGTGTGGAATGAGGTGTGGTTTGATGAGAGACAGAGAGAGAGAGACTAAGGTAAATTGGTTGGCGTAGGAAGGGACGGGAAGGGAAGGGAAGGGAGGGGAGGGGGTACATATAGGAGGTGCCATGTCATCGCTTTACTAGTCAGTAATCAACTACATTTGACTTCAAACTCCTGCATTTAACTTTTTGAACTTTTCTTTTTTTTGGGGGGGCCACCTTCCACACTCTCTTCTTCAGAAGTAGTGCCGCGCGCCGATCTTTTTAATCTTGTAGATAAGAAGAATCGAACTTGATCAGTCTGAACTGTTTAGGGTGTGTGCGTTCCCATCAAAATCAAAACAAAGATTAATGGAGCAGATAAACCCAAACAACCTACCTAATCTGTTTTTTTTCGAATTTTTCCAACAATTACTATACTATATATCTTACTGTATCACTTAATTAACAGTCAATTTTAAATATAGTTGTTGAAAAATGAGTTTGATCTTCAAATAAAACACATAGTGAATTTTGAAGTACAGATATATACTAGCTAATTTTTTTTAAGCAAATTTTTTTAAACCATTTTTTTCTTACTTAGAGTGCTCATCATTTAATTTAAAAGTTTTCACGATTGATAAGACTTGATTTAGTGTATATATTCTTTCACGTAAAGAAAAATATATTTTATAAAAAAAAATTCCAATGTATATGGTAAAGAAAGATAAAAATAGAACAAATGAAAAATACTTGAAAAACTCAATAATTTTGTTTGGGCCATATTATAGTCGGTAAATGTGAACACGAATGATCAAACAGATCAAGTACCAAAAGAACAAAATTTTGCCGCCCCTTTACCAAAATCAGCTAGAACTGATCATCAAAGAGGATCTTAATTGTCCCATTTGTTAGATCCTCAATTCCAAGTATATTCTTACCACATTTTAATCATTATTTAATGGATTATCTATAATTGAAGGCAAGGGGAAGACTATGATTATATGCTAATAATTAATTGATTAGTAAGTTATTATGTACAACCAAAAATCTTATTATTGACTAGTGAGTTTAATTAGAAGTGACATACAACAATATTGACATTGTTAAGATTAGTCATGGTTTCAAAGAATCCATTTTGTAATAAATTATGTCAAAAATAGCATACATTGGGATAAATATGCAAAATTTGATCATTGTGTACGTTAATATAAGTTAGTTTAAAATGATTAAAATATATTGTAAATTAAACTATCCATTCATCTAAATCGTATATAATTATATATCACAAATTAGTATATACATTCAAATTTAGAAGAAAAACTGTGGGTAAGGCAAAATTATTCAGACAGGGTAGTGGTCTTTTGGAATCAGCATCTCTACGAGTAAAGATATTTATAAAGATAAGGTTGTCTATATCTAGATCTGCTCAAATCCTGTAAAAATAGGACCCACAGTACTGGAATGTGTTATTGTTGTTATTGTAGCCAGACAAGGTGAGAAACGCATTTAGATTCTCAATTATGAGTTAGGCTAATTTGCATTCGAATTGGCATCTTGAAAAATAGAATTATTAGTGATTTTGACCGACAGCAAAATGTGAGAAAACAAGGGCTAGAATTGACTCAAAAAAAGGCCATACAAAGTGAGACCCAGAACAGCGACCTGGTCCAGCTGCTGGGTTGCGCCACCTCACCTCTCTTTAACTTTTTGTCGGCCACTTCTTAATCCCTCTAAGATCTGCAATGTAATTTCTAAGCTAATTCCATTACCTTCTAATTTTCTCTAATACTTTTGTTTATTGACTAATTTTACTCAATTTCACTTTTTGATTTGAAGTCAACGTCATAGCGAATTAACGATTATATATACTCCTTAATCTTGTTCGGTAGCATCATTACCCTTAATTTTTTTTTACCTTCCTCTACAGTTTTTCTCAAGATCATGATGATAAGCTAGTATATATCCATGATATAAGCATTTATTCTTTGCTTTATTTTTATTTTTTTTTCGGTGTTAGATCCTATATTTCACTAGAGTCAAGCTATTATTGGCCTAAGAAGGATAGAGCTCTTTCATCATAGATTTTTTCAATTCACAAGACTCGAACCCGAGACCTTGCTTAAGGAAGAGAAGTGTCAAACCATTTGAACGAAACTTCCTTGCTTTATTTTGATTGAATAGAATTTTATAGACAGTAAGAAAGTTGTAAAAATAGTTAAGATTGATTGCCGTTGATCCGTTGATCGGATCTGAAATTGAAATAGGTCAATTTATAATTAGAGACATGTAAAATTATCCTTAATTTTTTTTACCATGCTCTACACTTTTTCTCAAGATTATGATGTCAAGCTAGTGTGTGTGTATATATATCCATGATTTAATTAAGTATTTATTCTTTACTTTATTTTGATTGAATAGAATTTTATAGACGGTAACAAAGTTGTTGATGCATGGACAGGGATTCTGGAAAAATTTAGAATGCATCAATATGGTCAAAGTTAAAATAGTTAAGATTGACCGTCATTAATCCATTGATCACATCTGAATTTGAAATAGGTCAATTTCTTGTAGCTCTAAGCAGTCCATTGGAAACTTTCATATCAATATTATTTGTATTTTCACCACAAATTTATTAAATCAACGAACAACAAAATCACACTCATAAGTCATATCAAGTTAATATAACCACCTACTTATCTGAATTGCATAGCCCAAATCGAAACACTTGGTTAATAAATGAAAGCAATACTTTGGGGGGGGGGGGAAGGAATAAGTTTCATTAAATAACGATAATAATTTTTGTTTTTCTTCTTATTGTAAAGTAACTAGAATTGAGAAAGTCTGACACCCGACATGATACTTCAATTTGAATCCGATCTGAAGTTATTGAGAGAAATCCGAATCCGACACGAACGAAACCGATTTGAACCCGAAGTCGACTTGATTTGACTATTTAGCTTGAAAAATATTATTTTTTAATTTTGAGTAGACCTAGAATATTTACGAGATTGACACGAAATTAAACAATTTATTAAATAAGTCAATCAGAATTGATCCGTTACTTGATTCTAAAAGTAACTCAATAAATTCACACAGAGCATCCTCACTGGTAGAATGACCGCGTTTTCCAGCTGTCTTCATGCATGCAAAATCAAGCAAAATTCTAGTTGTGAGGGCATTTGTTTTAATCAAGTAGAAGTTGAACCCCCAATTTAATGGGGCAATTTAGAAATTAAAGCTTAGGTGCATGGTAAAGTAATTACTTTGTTAATCAAATTAAGAAAGTCTGCAGTTGGGTCGGCATACGGATTATGGAGAGAGACTGAGAGAGAGAGAGAGAGAGAGAGAGAGAGACGGTGGGGTGGAAGGTCGCCAGAATTTCACGTAAAATGCACCTCGACATTCTACCGTGAATTTGGAAGCCCAAGTGTGAAAATGACTACTTCTGTGGTTATAATTACAGACACATAAAAAGGGAAAGAGACGTTGAAAAATTATAATAAATTAAGTTAATTAATAATATATATATATATATATATAATTAAATAGTATTGGTCATTCTCTTAGATTCAGCCTCTCTATAGTGAGAAATGCCAATAGAAATAAGACTGTTTATATCTGAATCTCCTCAGATCCCGCGAAAACAAAACTCACATCGGGAGGTGTTATTGTAAACAGTGTTGGCCATGTATTAAGAAAATAGAAACCAATCAAACAGCCAATTGTTTTACAGCTACCTGAATCAAAGAGGGCCCCGTTTAAAAATTGAGGCCGATCGTTGGTCAATGTCACTCGGTAATAATAAGAGTAAGATAAATTAATTAAATTATAATGGATAGTCCACAGCAAATTAAGGATATCACGAACTAACTAGATTTCGAAGTTGTTAGAATTGTAATTATGTTGTGCACTTTCTAAGTTAAAAAGAATAATGATTATGTTGCATAATGTAGGTGAGGGCCTCAAAACCAAATTAAAGGTGACTCTTGTCCTGGTAGGTCAAGTTTGTGGTGGAGGGGTGAAACACAAATCCTGTGGTAATATTGACATGGTAGTTTGTGATACAATAATACTCATAATTTTTTTTTATTAATGCAGTGTTTGGTTGGAAGAAAAATGATTTTCTCAGAAGATTATTTTCTGTAAAAAAATATTTTTTTAAAGAAAATTAATTTTTATGTCACATTTTCGTTGATTGGTACAAAATAGATTTTCCTCCCTAAAGTTTCCTATTTTTCATGGTCCTCCACTTTTTGAGATTTCACCTCTATGGTACTGCTGTGTGTCCCGGTACTATAGACTTTACAGTGACACTCATAAATGTATGGTATAAGTGTTTGCAATACCTTTCATATTGTTTTGCGAAAAATATCTCATAAGAAAAAAAAAAAGTAAAAGCACATATTCAATATATTTTCTTTTGGTGCAAATGAATTGTAAAAAATAATATAATACAATTTCAACATAACAAGAGAGGACAAATCAAACCTAATATCTGATATATTTTGAAGAAAAGTTACTTCTTGCATCGATAAGAAAATTGACCCGAACGACAAAAAGAGTACATACTACCATAGCTTTGCAAAGAATGGTAATTAAAAACAAGGTGCTCCTATAGATTTGATCTTGCATGGAACTAATACAACTTTAACCTTATTGCCATTTTTCATGGTATGGTCCATAATTTTTTATAAAATAAGGTGTTTGGTCATATGGGGGACCCGTGGTTTAAGAATTTGTCAATTTGACCAAGCTAGGGAATTGATGTTTGCCGACCGGTCTAGCAAGCCGGACCATGCTTGTTAGCTGGTCCAGAATAGGGGAGGCTTGGCATGGGTTGTACTAATTGCTAGGTTGTACTATTTTCTCGTAGTCAAGTATCTCAATGCTAGGTTAGTTTTTTTTTTTGGATGGATAAGCGGATCCAACCCACTAGACCCCTATCGCAGGGCACTTAGCAAGTCTTAATGGACCAAGAGAAGGAATGTCAAAGCCTGGACAAAGCCTAGAAACACAAACCCATTCATACAATTTCTGCACAAAGTAGAAATTGTGACCCCAAGCTTGAACCCGGGAGGCAAGGTGGGCAGGTGGGGAGCTGGCCACACAGGCCAACACCTCTTCCACTCAATGCTAGGTTAGTTAATCGCTAGGGTAGTGTAGATTGCCTAGCTTCAGTGATTAAATCATAAGCTACTTAAAAAGTAAACTCATCAATCATTATTTTTAATTATGTTAGAAGGAAAGCACCTCCAAAAAAAATAATAAAAATCATGAAGATATATAATCATTTCAATTTTGCAAAATGTGATCCTCTACAACCTATGTAGTATTTTTCTCACATTGTCTATACTGTAAGATGTGTAAGGATATCAATGATGAAAGATTTAAATTGTTGCTTGTAAATATACGAATAGTTTTATAACATACCTTGAAATGCCCAATATTGTCAATACTCTCCAAGGGTATGATTTTGTGAGCTTCTTATAAGTACTTATCACGAGCATTCAGCAACTTTCAACATAATCCGACATCATTCAGTACAATTCAACACAATTTAATACTATTAAGTACTTATTGAAAATACATAGTTATAATATCTTTAACCATTCAGCATGGTTTAGCATGCTTTGATATGTTTCATCAATAATAAATACCAACAAATAATTCTTATAATTCGAAAAGAACATGCCATAAGTTTGATGTTACATAAACTCCTTGTCTACATGTCCAAGAGTTTTATATTTGGATTATGGAGATCCAACTTGAGAGATGTATTGATGAATGACAAGAAGCATAAGGCCAGTTTAACCAAAAATATAAATAATTCTTGTTGATTTATATATGTGAATGTGGCTGTGTTGATTTATATATGTGAATCTGGTTAGCTACTATATATCTAGCTCAATAAAGGTAAAATCGCTCAACAGTTGTTAATTAAGGCCTGTTCTATTTCGGGTTTTAGATAGATAGATAGATATAAGAAGATGTAAGGAGCTGTAAGAAGCTGTAAGGAGATGTAAGGAGCTGTAAAAAGATGTAAGAAGCAGTAAGGAGCTGTAATAAGCTGTAAGAAGCCGTAAGGATAGATATAAGGAGTTCTTGAATTGTAGAAGAGTTGTATAGAATTTGTTCTACAATGAACGTTTTGGATGAAAAATAATAATATTAAAATAATATATTGAAAATAAATAATTAATTAAGTTAGTTATACAACAATAAAATATATTACAACAACAACAACAACAAACTCCCAAAGTCCGTCCCGCTTTCGCGGGGTCTGGGAAGATCCAGCTGTAGGCAACCGTACCTCTACCGGTATTCCTACCCATAGAGAGGTTGATTCCATAAGACCCACAAAGCAGTTTTGAGAAAAAGGTTTGAAGAGAAAACAATTGCAAAACCATTTACCGAAGTAAAAGAGAGGGGAGGAGGAAAAGGTTTCGGATAATCAAAAAGAGGGAGCGGAGACATACCTCAACAAATCGGGGGCGCTTGATGCCGTGATATCCCGGACCGCGACCTGCAGACAAGCAAACCACACCCTACCCACCCCACCCCCACCCCACCTAGGAAACTGCCACCTACGGAGCCGGTCCCCGACAATCAGGGACCTTAATCCTGACCCGCCACACCCTCCTATCCTGAACCATGTCCTTCGTGAGACCGACAACTCTCAGGTCCTCTCTAACCACCTCTTCTAGGCTCTTCTTCGGCCTACCCCTCCCTCTCTTACCATCGGGGGGGTTGATACTCTCGCACCTTCGCACTGGGGCGGCCACACTTCTCCTCTTCACGTGGCCGTACCATCTGAGCTTCGATTCCCTCATCTTCTCCTCTATAGGGGTCACTCTAGCTAAGCCCCTAATAACCCCATTCGTAACCCTGTCCAATCTCGTAAAACCACACATCCACCTGACCATCCTCATCTCAGCTACCATCACCCTTTGGACCTGCGCCTTTTTTAGAGGCCAACACTCCGATCCATAGAGAACCGCCGGTCTAACGACCGTTCGATAGACTTTGCCTTTCAAACCCATGGGCACTCTCTTGTCACACAGCACCCCTGACGCTGACTTCCACTTTTGTCAGCCCATCCTGATCCGCTGGCTAATATCCTCGTCAATGTCTCCATTCTGCTGGATGATCGAGCCTAGATATTTGAATTTGACGACCTTCGGTATTGCCCTCCCATCCAGCTCGATTTCACCCCCCTCTTCTATCCTTCCACTGAAAAGTATATATTAATCCCCATAAATTATATTAATCCCCATAAATTTGGTGAATAAAATTTCGTCCACTTGAGGTGATTTTTTATATGAACATTAGTTTGATCGAATAAGCAAAGTATAACAAAAAAAATAATTCTTTTTTGACAAAATTGAATACAACTCTTCAAATAAATTCCTATTTTAAGTAAATAATATTTAATATAAATAAATGTATGGTCATCTATAATAATATATATTTTATTTCGAAACTCAAATATAATTTACGTCGTTATATTATATGTTTATGTTTATGTAAATGTTGTGTTCATAAGATATTTATAAATTTTGTATATTGGCAGTATCATTAAAAAAATATATATATTTCTGTAATTAAAATAAATGAATGTTATAGAAAATCTATGAGATGTAAGGAGATGTAAGGAGATGTAAGAAGATGTAGGGAGATGTAAGAAGATGTAAGGAGATATAAGGAGATGTAAGAAGCTGTAAGGAGATGTAAACTCTTAACTAATGTAAAATAGAACCAGGCCTAGTACTAGCTAGTATGTATCATGGTTGTAGACTGTGTTAAATCATGCCATCCAAACATCACTTCAATCAGTTTTACCATTGCCTTTAATTTAGGCCAATGTGATCTCTTGTGTTTGCCCTGGCATGCATGATGTATTCCAGAAGCATTTTTTAGACGCATTCTACAAACCATTCTTTTGTCGAACCTTTTTCTTTTATAATGTGAATGAGTTAGAGCAATCAATTAGCCTAGAACCTATAGAGGAGAAGCTACAATTAAAAATCTCTTTCTTTAGGGCGCATTATTTTTGATTCGATATTACTCAAGAACATATGTATTTACCTTAAATTTTCTTCTAATGTCACCATTTAATTTGTTAATATAGTTTGACCTTTAAAAGTTTGATGTTGGAGAATTTGATGTCAATATATGTGAACAGATAGATTCTTAGGTCTTGTTCTTTTCATTGGTAAATCCAAATTTATCAATTTTAACCAACTTCAATTTGCATCAATCTACTTCAGCTCACTTTACAAATTTCAATAAAAAAATATCAACTTCAACCAACTTCAGCCCACTTCCCACTATTTTAACCAACTTTTACCAATGGTACAAAAAAACTCAATCCACTTCAACCCACTTCAATCAACTTTAACAAAAAAATACTTACTTCAACCTACTTCAACCCACTTATACCATTTTCAATCAATTTCACCTATTTACCAACCCATATTTCCCAATGAAAAGAATAGATCCTTAGTGTGTGACATATATGATAATACTATTGATATCTAGATATTGGTAGAGCTGGGTAATAGGTCGTGTCGGGTCGGGTTCGTGGTCGTGTTGAACTTAAACGGGTTGAGAATTCCTCAATCTGAATCTAACCCGTTTATTAAACAGGTTGAAAAATCTTGACCTATACCCATTTAATTTTTAAATGGGTTGACTTGCTCAACCCGTTTAAGATAGACATATCAAGTTCAGTCGCTTAATTAACTATTAACGCATTTAATATTTTCAACTAATATGCAATTACAGTGTTAAAAATTAAGTTTACATATCACATTAAATAATTACTCTTTGAAATTCCCCAAATTTGTCATAATTCACAATTTCTAAAATTTTTTATATTCTTAATTATCTAATAAAAAGTAAATAGATAAATAAAAAAAAATGAGTTGACTTATTTAAATTCATTTAATATAAACGGGTTAAATAGGTACTTTTTGTGTCGAGAATCTCGACCTGAACCTAACCCATTTAATTAAATGGGTTGAATGTGTCAACCCATTTAATTAAGCGGGTCGAAAATTTACACCCAAACCCACTTAACTTCGTCTCGGTTTCGGATCGTTAATCGTGTCGGGTCAGCTTTTCGCAGATCTAGATATTGGGATGCAAAAAGGAAGATCTCCTTATTCCAATATATGTACATGTTTAGCGAAGAAAATAAAATAAAAATATATGTACGTATATGCGTGGTGTTGTTTCCTAAGTATCACCAATTCTTCCACTAGTTGCACAGATATAATCTATCTTAGGAAATCCCTAAAATATATGCATGCTTTGGTGAACCAGTTAGGAACATTGAAGACATCTCGTAATATTCCTCTAGCTTTATTGGATATACTATTTGAGCTTTGCTAGCTTTACAGTAGGAAAATATTCTCTTGCACAAACTACGTTCAAGTATCCCCTTGCATGTCAATGATGTTGTTGAAAGCAAATCTTATATTGTACATTTGGTATTAACGTCTACTAAATGGATATTTCTCTATTTACCTTTGTGTGAAGACGTCGAAAATAGAAAATAAAAATTAATACAGTGGGATTTGAACTCAATTAAATATTGTCATACGAATTAAATTAATTATATTCATATTTAATTACATGGTTAATATATATAGGGGGTGTTTGGTAGTAACAACTTTTTGAGAAAAAATAGCGGTTTGAGAGGATTTTGGCTGTTTTGACCAAGTCAAACAACTAAAGGGTGTTTGGTAAAGAGCTGTTTGCAATAGTTGTTTGGCTCCAAAACTCTTTTTGAAAAAGCTATTCTCATTAGCATTTTGAGAAGAGCTTTTTGTAGAAATGACATAATTATCCATAAGTTTGAAAAAATTACACACATCACATTAAAAACTAATTCATAAATAAGGACATAAATGAAATTTTACCAACATATTTTTTAGAAACAGCTAATTTTTACCAAACACTTTTTCTAAAAACAGTTAATTCAAACAGCTAACATAAATAGCTAACAGCTAACAGCTAATACAAACAGTTAATAGCTAATAGCTAACATCTAACATCTGTCATCTGTTTACCAAACAGGGCCATAATATCATAAATAATGTCTCGGTATTTTACGTTGGAATATATACCATGCTATCAGATCAGTAACTTCTTATATATAGTGATTCTATGATCTCATAAAAGGGGTGGGGGAAGAGAAGGGAGTTGCTACACCTACATGCAATTCTTATTCAATTGCGTGCGACATTTGTGAAGAATTATTGAGGATGGACTATGATATTAATGGGTGTAGGATAGTCAATAGTAGAACGGACCACATGGATAAATGGTGTGATGAGTTTCAATAAGACATGTGAAAGAGTCAATGAATTGTCCCTATTAATTCCCTCAAATACCTTCCAACCATACTCATATTAAATATTTTTTCTTTCAAATATTTCTCTAAGTAAATGTCTTGTTTTGCTTTCAATTGTATTATGCTTGTTTCACATTGTGGGTGGGCAGCGCGGGAGGAACAAGTATGATCATCACTTACAAAAAGAAATGATAATTTTTTTTTTATAAAAAAAATCTAAACCTTCTGATTTTATTATTTATTATACGTATGTGAGAGTACATTCGTGCATGACGAATGCAACATAGTAAATTTAAGTTTCACACAATAAAAAAGAAGAATGGATCGAAGTCTTAGCGTCTAATTAGAATAATTTGTATGTGCGTTTATAAATGTTGATTCAATCTTGTAGGATTGGCTTGATGCTCAACTTTCTAACTAGTTTCTAACACATCTATACTTACATGAATTTTTTTTTAAAAAAAAATGTACACATACCTTATTAATTAGGACAATTAGCCACAAAGGGGCCCAGAAAAGAGAGTCCAAGTGTAGAGTGCCATGCCCTAATATCCCTCTATAAGGGAACATTGCCATGCCTTATTTGGGTCCATTTCTCTTCATTGGAGTATAGACCCTAGCCTTCCCCCCCCCCCCCTCTCATCCTCCATTTTTCTACCATCAAACTACAAGTCCACTATTATTTCATTTTTTTGGTTTTTATTAGATCTCTATTTACCAAAGTCGAATTGCTATTGTCCATAATAGTAGAGGGCTCTCCTATCATATCGTAGGTAATTTCTCCATTTACAATACTCAAATTGGAGATCTTACTTTAGAGGAACATGTGCGAAATCACTTGAACAAAACTGTTTTGGTAAACTAAAAGTGTTCCATGCACCCTGCGTTCTCTCCGTAAACCGGAATCTCTCTCTCCAATCTGCCTAGCTAGTCACTCCAACCTTGAGGAGTTGTAGTATACATGTGTGGGGGAGGCTAAGTAGCAATGGTGACCAAACATGTGGGGAATGAATGATTAATACGATTTGAAGCTACCAACTGGATTCTACATCACATATATCAGATACGAATTAATATTGAAGGGGTAGTTGATCATGATGAGTTGCAAATTTCCCCAACAGTTATGGAAAGCCATGCCATTGCATTGCCATGCCACATCACATATATCATCCCATTGATTTATTTGATTTTGGAGAACAGAGAGCATATTAAAAGGGTTATGCCCAGCTTGAGTCGTGTGAGTAACTGAATTACACTAAAGACATGCATACCTAAGCATACTAGCTAGTAGCCAGTAAGTGCAGTGTGATCATCACAAATATACCATGTAAATTTTTCTAGATAACAATTTTGGGTGGTGTTATTCCGGTTGACATTATGTTAATTGGGTCGCAATCAGCCCATCAATATATAGAAGTTCAAGGAAAGTTCTATCTCAAAATTAACGGATAATGAATGAACTGACTGACTATGTACCTTATACGCAAACATGTTTAAAGTTATTAGTTTTATCAGTGTAAGCCAAACTTGACTTTTATATTATAAAAAGGGCAGCCCCAGCCCAGTGCACAAGTATCCCGCGTTCACGCAGGGTCCGGGGAAAGGCCGCATCTCAAGGAGTGAATTATAGGTAGCCTAATATGACTTTTTCAGTGACTGATTCTATGGCTCGAATCCGTAACCTTTTGATCATACGGAGACAACCTTACCGTTGCTCCAAGGCTCCCCTTCTTAACCTTTATATTATGATAATTATAAAAGCATCAACAATCAAGACATGAATTTTGACACTTCCATCATTTATCATTCCGAGCAAATTGTTCTTTCTATTGAAACATCATTAGTAATATCAGCATGAATTTACATGAAATTTATGATTTCAAAGACGGAAATTTTTGTATATGATTTTCTTCCCAATATTTCATTTAGAATTTGAATATTTGAAATAATCCACTAAATTCATCTTAAGTCAGAACATCCAAAAACACGGTGATAAAAAGAAAAAAAGCCAAAAATATTACCCCTGTTTGTAAGACATGGCTGTCAATTTATGGTAAAAGTTACGTTGTCAGATACTAGGGGCGTTTAATCAACTTTGAAATTGACCACCCAATGTAGTAATTAACGCTTCAAAATCATTGTCAAGCAAAGCTGGATGACAGGGTTCAAGAACAACATGGATAAACTTGATGATCTATTAATATTTGATCTAGACTTCTCGATTCTTAGACAAGTAATTATTGTCATTTTGTAAGCTGTAAATTAAGCGGTTCTAATGAAGATGACATTGATGTGTTGAATAAGCTACAGATTGTGAATTTTGATGTTACTGTTTTGAAAGAAACGTATCATATCGCTTCTTTGACTTCAGTTTTTAATGTCAATTACGCCGAGCCGTTGTTTAGTAGACTAGTAGTGAGTCGTTGGGCCAAAAACTAATAAATAGGTAATTCAGTTGAATTCGATTTCAGATTAAATGATGTTCGATTGGTCAGTTATATAAATTTGTCTACAAAGAAATGTGATTTTAGTAACACATGTTAGTTTGGGTGATTTAGCACATATTTGAGTTAAGCGTGGTCTCATGTGATTTTAGTAACACATGTTAGTTTGGGTGATTTAGCACATATTTGAGTTAAGCGTGATCTCAGGTTTAGGTCTTGTGAAAAGAAGTCGATTTTGGTGATAATAACAAAGCAAAAAAATTTAAAATTTTAAAAAAATTTACAATGAGGTCGACCTGCCTTGTGATTGGGAAAAGTTAATCAAGTTTCGCTAAACAGTTACATCAGTTCTTTTTAATTTTGAGGGGGAAAAAAAGACAATTAGTGTCAATTTGGACCAGCAGTTTGAGTTCGGAGGATGAATTGAGTGGAATTAGGGGTGGGCAATGAACTGGTATCCATTGGGTCAAACAGTTGACCGTTTAAAATAAGGCTAGTAAAGGGTCGGGTCCACATTGGATTGGATTATTAATGGGTCAGCCCATTAAGGCATATTAACGGGCCGAACTGAGCCGGTCCGTTTAGCGACTAATTATTTTTTTACTTAATTGACACACTAGTTTACATGTTCCAATTAGTTAACATCATTACCAACACTGTGTACATAGTAATAATTATTATAGACTGTTGTTTTGCGCAAGTTTGTTCCGTTTTTAAACGGCACCAAAGCGGACCGCCCATGGACTGACTTGACCCGATTCATTTATTAGCTTGATTGTATATTTTCTAACTTTGAATTTAGACTAGTCTAATTTGTTTTAAAATTACAAATACATTAGTTGGAAAATTAACTAACCGAAAACACTCCTTATGTGGTAATTAGCGGATTATGGGTGGACCGGGTTCATTTGGGCCATAACCCAACCCAGTCCATTAACAAATGTACTGAACCTAGTCCAGTCCGTTTAGTTAATGAGCTGGCCTAATCCGACCCAACTCAGTCTGTTGCCCACTCCTAAATGGAACCATTCAAAAGCAAACTCATTTAATTAAGTAAACTATAATAAATTGGGTTAGATTGGTCAACTAAGAGGCCCCTCTGAATTCAATCTATGCTTGATTACGGCTCAACTTGGCAGTTCTACCATGAGAGTGTGTAGAAGAGTTTCATTCCAATATTTAGATCAGGAAAATCTTTGACTAGTTACTCCATTGATGGTTCAAATATCGAGATATTTTTATAAATTTACCACCTTAATACTAGTGAACATACACATAAGACATAAGTGTTTGCTGTGTAATACTAATTAGAGTTTTCCAAAATTTCGTCCATTATAAGTTTGTAACTCATTATATTTTCTCCCTTAACTTTACTTCGTCATCTCTTCATGAACCTTGGCAGGCAAACAGATGACATAGTTTTGACCGATTAAGGTTCTGTGATCTATACTTCAACCCAATAGGAAAAGGACAAAAAGATGTGGAGATGGGCCAGGCCCATATAGATTTTTGGTCCGACTTGATCCAAAATTAATGGGCTAGCCCATATCCAAACCATCGATGTTTGTCGACTGGGCCTAAAACTGGGTCATGTTCATTGGTCTATCCGTAGAAGAACTCAAGCCCAAACCAAACCTAGAATTGTGGTATGATTCTTCCGTCATGCGTTCATGTCACTCTCATCTAGACCTGGCAAATAGGTCATCTAGATCAGGTACGGGTCGGGTTTTGGTTCGGTTCGGGTCATTTTCTGGTCAACTATGTTCGGGTTGAGTTTGGATGAAGTTTGGGTTTGGGCCATTTCTGAGTCAACCATGTTCGGGTCGGGTTTGGATCACTTATAGGTACCAAGTTCGGGTCGGTACGGGTTCAGTTCGGGTCGGGTCTGTTTCAGGTTGTCTACAGTAGCCAGGTTCGAATTGGGTATGGCTCAAGTGTAATTTGGGTCGAGTGAGATTCAGTTCAATGTTTGAATCAATATCGGGTCATGTGTAAATCAAATCGGGTATAAATTAAGTTGGGTTAATTTTGACTCATTGTATGTTTTCAATGTAGCCATATTTAATTCTTTACTCTTAACTTGCATTTAAAAGATAAAAACCGTTTAACTAAACAAACCCATTTATTCTATATTTCTCTTTTAATTCATACATTAATGATTAATTGATTATATATATATATATATATATATATATATATATATATATATATATTCTAAACTTACTAAGAAAGTTAGTAAATTACAAATACAAGTATACAACTCATCCCTAACCCTGTATCAAATGCGCCGTGCAATTATCCAAATGATTATGTGTCGTTAAGTTAAGTTTTAATCATTTTAATTGAGTTCATGTCATGAAAAAATAAGTGAATCAATCTAACGCAAATCATTTGTCAATGATCTCATTTGTGAGCCCCAATACCAAAATATACCTTGAAAATGAAAAAAAAGAAAGAACATAAAGAAAATTTTATTTAGACCCCTGTGTTGGTTTATAATTTCACGTTTGTCATATTTGGAATTGGTAAATAGAAACAGGTTGATTCAAGTCAACATTTTTAGCAATCGAATCAATGTTCTTTGATAGCTCATTAAGTGATCATGCACCAACATTCAAAGATTTGTCTTTGTGAGATTAATAACTTAATCTACATTTGCTCAATGAGTCAAAACTAAAAAGCAACGACAATATATGAGTATGTGTCTATTAGCATTACATTTATGTGATTATGAATGCTCGTTATTAAAACTTGAGACTTGGAATTTAATTGTCTAAAATTCAAATGAGCCACATCATTATGAGATCATATGCAACACTACATTCTTGAATATGATTTTTTAGAATTAAACATGTTATGAAGATGATTTAGAATCGTAGATCAGTAGTGTAGAATTTTTGACAGTAGTCACATAACAATATTATAAATTTATAATCATAGCATGTATTGCATTAAATTATTAAGTGAATCAAATAGTAAAATAGGACTACTAGATCCTAATAATTTTTAATAAATTGTTAATTATACTTATCTTTTCTTAATTCTTGTTGTGATAAAATATTTTTTCTCTTATATTTTTACTACATATCTATCAAATTAAAAACTTAAAAATATCAACTATTTTATTTTTTTCCTCTTAAGTTTTTAATTGTTTTCATTTGTAAAAATCTCCTCTTAAATTGTTTTTCTTTTCCCACCTAAACTCAACTAATTGAGTTTGAAAAATTCAAAATTCCCCTTAGAAGAGAAAAGACTAAAACCCAAAAAAAAAATACTACTTATTTGGGTAAAATTGAGTAAAGTAAGAATCAGATCGGTTTTAAATCGGGTACGGTTCGGTTCAGGTTTGGGTTGTCCATTTTCGGTTCACTATGGGTCGGGTCACTACGGATTGAGTTTGAATTGGGTCGCGTCATTTCGGGTCATGCTACAATTCGGGTTTCGTTCGGTTCTGGATCGGTTTACTTCGGGTGTTCGGGTCCAAATCGGTTCATCGCATTTCGGGTGTCGGTTCAAGTATGGATCTGGGCCGTTGGGTTCGGATTTCGGATCTCGGGTCAGTTTTGCTAGGTCTACTCTCATCCTCCCCCCTTCTCTTTTTTAATAAATAACTTCGTCCGTGTTCGGTAACAGCGTTTTGGGTAGCGTTTAGTGTTTTGATCAGGTCAATACACTAATTAGTTAATTTTTAGTGGTCGGTAAATTAGTGTTTTGACGAGCATCTCAAGTAGCGTTTAGCGTTTTAAGCAGCGTTTTTGAAAAGGTAATAGTATTAACGTTTGACATTTAAAAGTAACGCTATATATTTTTTAGCCAAAAATATCATTTAAAAATTTTATCTTTGAAAATTATCTATATTCTTTTATGTCAATTTACATTAATCAGCTAACATAACTGCTAAATTTACCTAACACATTAGTTTCAACAGTTAATCTAAACAGCTATTCGCTAAGAGTTAAATTAGAAACACTATTCGTTATCTAAACAACTATCCGTTACCTGAACCGCTATCCGCTACCTAAATAGCTAATTTTGCCAAAAAAGACTTTCATTAACTAGCCACCTACAGTAGCCATCCGGAGTAGTTCCTGTTTGCTCTAGGATCATACTCGATAATACACCTCTCCTTGGTAGATGTAACATTCAGACAGCCTAACGATACCCACGGCAAAGGAAATTGTCTTATTAACCCACAAATAATACAATGTAGTGGAGGTTGTGTGTTAAGAAAAGTTCATTATTAGGTAAGTGATTGGTTTACGGCCATTCCACTATAGCGACTATATATTAGATCTAGGGACACCCAAAATTTGAAGTAGGGGTTTGATATATGGGTATGGGCTTGTTAGAATTACCCACATCCCCCCCGGGGGGGATTCTGGAAGTGAAAGGAGCAGATATTGTAGCCCGTCTTTGTATTCTTTTAGGCGATCATGGTTACTTCTGCGATTCTTTGCTAGCTTATGTGGCTATGTTGCGGGACTCATTTCTTTGCCAGTTTGATAGGAGTTGGCAGACATTCTTTATGTTTAGGTAAACTGTAAGAGCTGTGTAATTAGGAATGAATGATCGTATACTTTTTGCTGATGTTATAGGGGTTGGATGGCCTCGGTTGCTTGTTAATTAATAAAATTTACTTGGGGAGCTGCCCCTCTTCCGCACCAAAAAAAAGAAGGAATGAATGACCGTAGAAGTTACAATGCACTATGCTTTCGGCACCTCTATTTTCATGGGTTCTATCCAATTAATGATCAGGGAAAAAAAACAGTGATCTTCTGACTTTGCGACTGGCCTACTGAGGCCCATATATGTATGTAAGACTCATATTGGACCCCTAAGCCTTCACTCCATTCCCCGGTACCAAATTATATTGTATAGGTCTCCACAACACTTGACAGATGCAAGAACTAGGATCAGTCATGTATTCTTGTCACCTTCGAGGCTTCAACAAGGTTAAACTGAAACGTAAATTAATCGCATAAAACAAGGCATGCAGAACCGATGTAATTTTGCTGAATATTCATGAAATTAATATAAATACTAAAACGTATGGTTATAAGACCAGTGACAAAAGTGCAAAAATTGGGTTCCAATGATCATATCCTACACCAAACTAAAACTACGTACATAACACAAATTGTATTTCTGTGTGAATAGTGTCAAAGCCTCGCATGCTTTCCTTGAGTTTGTTAACGAAGATCATGATGGTGAATCGATGATGATGTTGAAGTCAGATGTCAATGGGCTGACTTGAGATGGAAAACTTGGCAGGAAGGCTTGTATGAGTTCTTGGTCGCAGCCTCTTCGAATTTCTTCCCAGCAGTTTCATTCAAGTCCATTCCCACTTGAACAAAGAATTTTACCCACCATGATTGGCTCCGCATTTTTGCCTGTCAACAAGGATCAATCAACCGAAACAAAAAGGAGCAAAGTCAATAATGTTCGTCTCACAAGCATAAATCTGGACTTGGTAATGAGATATTGCTCAAGATGTAGATAGGAATTTTGTGGGCCTGTCTTGCCAACAAAAATTGTGACATTTAAGAAAAAAGATTGGTCGAGCATAAAAAAGGCCAGCCAGAAAAGTGGTCGCCTCATGAAGACGATCTCACAACGTTTGTCATGGCGCTAAGTTCCGGGAAAACCTAATAGTATAGTGAATTGCATAACTTTTCATAACAGTAAGATGCAGGGTTGGAGCGTCTCCTGTAAAGGAGTTGAGAATTTTGGAAATTTTATAGAAGAAACCCTTTATTGCTTTGGTGTTCTAGTCGTACCTACACTATGATCATAAACCGAAATTAGAGCATTCATCAAGCATATGAAAAACGTTAGCAGTTAAGCACTCACCGGGCGTCCAAATTTGGATAGCTCAGTGACCCTAGCCCTCTGTTGACCAGGATAACCTATGCTCAGAAACATGCCATGACATAGGTCAGTCCAATGGCTATTTCAATAGCTAAAGAAGAGAAAAGGGGGAAGGGATCAAAATGTACCAGTGAATATCACAATGCCATCAGCAGACACTCGTGCCAACTCTGGAATGGTCTTGTTCAGATATTTTGGCGAAAGATAGTCCAATGCATCAGATACAATAACTAAGGAAAATGTTTCTGATCTGTATGGCAGCGGGAACTTGATATCAGCAACACGCACAATGCCTTTGCGCACAAGACTTTTGCAGGTAGCATCTGGATCCTCAAGGTCATACGGTTCAATACCCCATGCTTCAACATCCTCTTCCTTCAACAACTTAGACACGACTGAACAGCTCTCAGGCCCAACGTGCAAGACCTTACGCATGTCATCACCATATGCTTTTTTCAGAAGAGGTATTGCCTTCTGAAGTTCTAGTGTGCCTGAAAATTCACCTGCATAAGAGGAAAATAATTGTCACTAACCCAAAACTCAGCGGAATGTGAACACTGTAGCCAATATCAGAAACAACAGCACAGCAGCAGTCTTACTAAACTCTGGTGTTTTTGGTGATTTCACAATGGATAAATAGTTGCCAAATCATAAGCTTAGCAACTAGCGAGGATGGGAGGCACAACACAGTTGCTTCCCACAAATTTGCTATTTCACACCAAAATGGCTGTTGCCTAGGAGACTAAAACAAAAGCAAATGATATGTCCGGAACATCCATGCACAAGGTCTCCGGAATAAGGTGACCTATGAAGACCAGAAACCCACTATATAGAATCAAAACATAGGAAGAGGATATCTACCTTCAATCCTGCTGACAACAATTTCCTTTCGACCTGCAAGAAGCAAAGCAAACAATTCAATTGGTTATATAATGACGAAAGGGGGGAATGAAAGACTTACTTCATATGCTTAAGATACTAATGCTATCCTCCAAAGAAATGAAGGAGAACTAGGTAAATAATCATCAACATAGCACACAATATCCTGATTTGATTAGGAAAAAAATGTAACTAGGAGATGCTATTCGAAATAAGGAGAAGATTCACAAAGATATGACCAGAAAAGAGGGAAACTTTGAGCTTCCTCATTCACAGCCCATTTGGATTCAAAAGAGGGGCGTAAGGTCACCCACGTCTTGCAGCCCTGGGACTAGGGATATATGTACCTATGTGACAAACCCAATGCACCAGAAACACTAAGAAGAACAGGGACATGCCTGTGGCTATTTGTCATGCTACTAAAACTTGGGAGTTGGGACAAGGACCTGACTGTTGGGTGTTTTTTTGGGGGGGGGGGGGGGGGGGGGGGACCCGGGGAAGGGCTCAATGAGATGTGTTCAAGTGGCAAGGCCAAGGGCCAGACTTGGATACTTGATTGAAATTTAAGATTTTAGGTAACATATGCTGATGGACCCACAAAACAATACATGATGCAATGAGCCAATAACCAATCAACACAAACCAAAAATTTACGAAAGGAATTTCAATACAGACCTGAGCCACTGTATAAATATGCAAGAATAAGGAGTACACCCTGCAAGCACGAAGACAGGAGAACATGTTAGCATAGAAGATCACATTTCCCATTTATCATAGCTAGACATATCAGCTTATGTTTAAGATTGAATTTATGTAAGTGAAGAACCATATTCAACTGCAAACAGATGTCAAATTAATGGGCATAAACAAAGCATTATAGCTGAACAGATGAAAGATACCAGGACAACAAGTATAAGCGACACTAAGGGAGAAGTGCGTGTCTTTGAGGGGAAAGCTCCTGAAAGAGGAAAGCTTCCATTTCCCACCAGGCGGCGGGTGGGATTCACTGGTCTTCTTGACATGACTTTGTTCTCGAGTTTGTAAAAATGCTAAGTTGATACAGCTACAATGTGCACTGAAAACATGTAAATAAACTGAACATGAGCAACGAACCAGTGTATTTTGTCACAGCATCCTGACCAAACTACGTTCCCACAGAATCAAGTAACCCGGCTAAGATCTTTACCAAATGCACAATAACAAACAAAGATGCACTGAACCATAACTAAAACGGAATGATTGCAGGTAGGCTGCTCCATGATTTCAACCTCCCCTCGCCCCCCCCCCCCCCCGGGGACAAAAAAAAAAGTCTTTCTGTTAACTTTTTCATATAAATTGGACTATAACCAAATCAGTCATGTACAGAATCTCAAGTGAGGTTCCAAATGAAAACCAACTGACAATGGGTGGGGTGACTTATTACTCTATAATTCTATATATGTGCTCAAGGCCTCTCATTCGTAAATGCAGGACAACCCCACCATCATATATTCCGACACTTTCTGTCTAAACCATAATAAATAGCCATCATATAAATCTCTCACTCAAATCATGAACGCGACCCTTTTAAGTTTTCTGTCTCCCCCTCCCCCAAAATATAATAAATGCAACCCTTCGCCATGATAAATCAATCAGTTAACTGAAAAGCTTGAAGCTTTAGCCTTTAAGACCAAACCACAAAATCAGCTGATGGACACCAACAATTGCCCCTGGCGATCACCCAGAAAACAAAATTAATAAACATAAAATACCACAGATTAGAGATCGAATTGAAATGAATACACTACCAAGTTAACATCTCAATGCAAGTGAAAATTCATATAATAAGGGGCAACAAAATCTAGCGGATGATGCGGATCAGAGACAAAAACAACAAAATTTCCCCCAAAAATTACAGAATAACAAATCAAGCCCGCAATTCACAGGGCAAATCATTTTCCAAGCTGCCCATAATCAGCAATCATATAACATAGATGGAAATACCTGAAGATCAATGAAGAAGAAACCGCATTCGGCAAACCCAACAAAATAAAAAGATAAATTAGCAGGTTGGATCCAGATCTGTTGTTTCCTTTCTGGGTTCGTGTTAGTTTTGGGTTTGTGAATTTTTGTAAAGGAAGGATCAGAGAATTGCAATTAGCAAAAAGAGGAGAGAGAAAGAGAGCGCGTTCGTATGAGGATAGAAAAGGGCATTTATAAGGCGCGATGAGGTCTGGGAAGTGGGAGATACACAGAGTACAGTCTGGGTTAGTGTACACCTCACTCACATCCTCACTTAACCCACATGTTGGAACAGGGTGGGAAAATCTATTGTGTCGGCGGCGGTCCACTTCATTGTTTTCCAGTTATTTTTCCATCTTCTCAGGGGTACTTTTGTCCTTGACTATATTTTATTAGTACATTTGATTCATTGTTTTATTGGGGGATGAATTATGAGCGGAATGTCGAACGAAGTTGAAAAGAATTGAAATGTATAGGGGGAAACTTGAATGAACTGTAAAAAATTTGAATGAATAGAAAGATATTATGAATAATTATGTCAGATAATTGAAACGAATTAATATTTAGAAGGGACTCAGAAAAACATACCAACAGACATAAGCTTAGTTTAATCCACGACATTACATTATATGAATAATGTACATTAAAGTCCACAGTCCACACTATAACTCAGATTCGTACTATCTGGATTTAAACAAATCTTTTACATTTAGGTGGGAATTTTACTTTATTAATTATTCATTGGGAGCAACATCACAACTTAGGCCCTATTCTTTTCAGTGGGAAATGATGAGTGTGGGATGTGTAGGTTTGAAAAAAAGGGGAAGGAGTAAGTGAGAGTTGATAAGAGTAGTATTTTTTTTTAAATGTGAGAATGGGGGGGAAAGAGTGAGTGAAAGTGAAAAAGAGTTGAATGAAGTTAGGGAGTTGAATGAAGGAATATGGGAAGGGGGGAAGGAGTGGATGAGAGTGGGAAGGAGTGGTATTTTTGTTTAAGAGTGGGAAACAGTGGGAAATGGGGGAAAGAGTGGGTGGGTGTGGGAAGGAGTGGATTGGGTTCATTAAACCACGAAAAAAACAGGGCCTTACAAGTTACAAGCTGAATAATCGATCTTAACCAGAAAGAGCCTTCTTCCCGGAAGACCACAAAAGAAAGAGGAGGGGGGGGGGGGGGATTCTGATATACTACAAAATTTGGAATGAAAGAGCAGTCCGATTTCACTGATGAGCCTTTCAGCTATGATCGGGAGTCATTCAGAACAGGGGCATGCCGTATCTAGGTGGGCAGGAAAGACAAGCATGCAAAGTTATCGTTCCACAGCTATGCCAGTGTCCTCTGTACGAGGAGGCCGCCATTTACGATCAAATATGCTCCTTTCAACCACTCTGTGTGACTGTTTTCGCTCATTCCCGATCTTCATCAATTTGTCGTCAATCAGTTCAAGCAGTTCCTGCAACCCTACCCGTGTTATGGCTGAGGTTTTGACGTGTGGCACGTGCTCTCTTTGAGAATCATTGTCACCTTTTTTCTCATTTGACAACATGTTTTGATCACCTAATCCTGTCCATCCCATTGAGGCATATACCTGCTCTTCATCAGATTCTTGATCGGTTCCTGGTTCAAGCCAACCATCAGAGTAATCACCGTGCTGGTTCTCCATCTCATCTTCTTGCAGCTCTAGTTCATCACCCATTTCACCTTCCTCATCAAAGTTGCTATCACAGTGATCCCCAAAGTTTTCTCCTTCAGTATACCCTTGAAGATCAATCTGAGCAGACATGTGGATTCAGAGATTAAGACAAAGGACAATGAGGAGATATCAAATAGTACAGGTCTTTAAGTTCTTGCGATACTACAAACTTAGGTTCTGATCATTTCTTCCTCTGCCATTATGGCACCCTTTTAAAGGCCTATCATGACAATCTCAAGCATGAAAGAGACACAGAGATAAACAAAGAGAATTAGGAAACATCAATTAGCTCAGCTGCTAAAGTCCTTTGGGGAGATACTGTAGGCCCCAGTTGGGACCCATCCTCTTCTACCTTAAAAGACTACAATGTACCATGCAACAGTGAGGCAGAGCAATAGATGGAAGTTACCTTGTTCCAAACCTCGATCATGTCCTGGATTTTCTTTTCTGAGACACCAATTTGTCTAAGGACATCTAATACAGCCTGTCGTTGCTCATCAAGGTTAGGCGCACTTGAGTCCAACACATGCTGTAAAATTTTTTCAAGTAATCAGACATTATCATGACATGAAGGAAAAATAATATAGATTAAAAAAGCAGATAAAGGCCTGAAGCACATTCTTACCACCAGCAAGTCTGCTTCAACAACCTCTTCCAAGGTAGCATGAAATGCTTCAACTAGCTGCAAATGTACACATATAACAAGAACTTTAAAGGAAAAGCAGTGCATATTCACAAAATCATATGTTTCATGTAACACCCACTTACCTGCACTGGCAAATCTGATATAAATCCTACTGTGTCGCTTAAAAGGATCTTCCTCCTAGACAATTATAGTAGTAAAAACAAGTTAAACACAGATTTGAAGTCTTATTATAAATAAACCATAATATTCCATGACTTCTAGAAGCTAATAAAACAATAGCAAAGAAGCTTGCTATGGAATGTATTACCCGGAAGTAAGGGTCACACCTCTTACTCGTGGGTCTACTGTTGCAAACAACCTGCAATTATTAGAATGTCAACTAAATATAAAACTGAATCCCTTATTGTAACGAATAACCCCACGGTATGGGTCTTAGTAAAGGCCGTACCTGTCATCACTGTACAAATCACTGTCTGACAGTGTGCTAACTAATGTAGACTTCCCCTACAGTAAAAGAACTAACCAATCAAGAGACATACAAATTCACCTGAGCAGCAAAAGAAATGAAAGGCAAAATATCTTATAGGGGAAATTGTAGATCACAGACAGCATTGGTGTAGCCAACAACAGCCACAGTGGCAAGCCCCAAACTATCTGAAGCTCCCTGCTTTCTCCTAGCAGCACGCTGCACTGCACGTGTTCTACGCACTTCTGCAATTTCAGCTAGCAGGCGTTTTCTTCGTTCTGAAATCCTGCAATTAGAAGACAATGTTATATTTTCTGCAAAGACTCAATTCTTCAACTAAATTGAACAGAGACTGCCTGACTGTAAATGACAGTTGCATTTTGCCTATCCAGTCAATGTATCACAGAAACATAATCCCAGATGGGAACAATCAATGTTGACACAGAGCACCACTTGGAAGCAGTACCTAATTTATGTACTAAGCAATATATAAAGAGGGAGAGAAATGACTTCTGAATAACAAACCTTCGACGTTGAAGTTCAAGCTCAGTTTCTCCAGCACCACTAATAAACCCACGGCCACCACTTCCCCTCCTGTAATTGGCATTGAAACATATCAGGCTGTTGTGAAGTGGGCTAATGAAGATAATCAGAAAATAACGAAGGCAGCCTGCATAGCAGGGATATGCAGCCAAGTTTTGAGAGCTAAGTACAACTCAAATATTTAATGATCTTGGTAATCTATAACGATAATAAACTGAAGCATAGACGGCTACAGCATACTTGAGGAGAGGGCCTATCAGGAGAGCATATGGATCTTCCATACACTGATGCACAAGATAGATTATTAACTCAACTTCTATCCAGTACTAATGTTTATGATTGCAGAACATTAACATATCTTACTAATACCTATATAATGTTCACTTTTTAAAGCCAAAAGTAGCATTGACGGACTTAAGTCAATAGGTGGGCGAGAAAACCACTTATAAGCTCCCAACCGACAATGGAGCTATGCAATAGACAGGAGTAGTAGCATCCAAACAGCCTGTAGCTTACCTTCCATATTGATGCACAGTCAGAATGTTCCAACTTATACTGGCAAAATGATAGAAACTATAAGTTTCCTATTGAATACATAAATAAGGGGAAACTCACCCCCGAGCACTGACAACCTCAGCTTCCCCTGTTGCTCCAAAGGTAGACCGTCCATCTGAACCACGTACTCGAACCAGCCGGGACTTCTTATACATCAAAGCTGCTAACTCAGCCTGAAAGTATGAAACAAGCAGAAGAAAACGTCATCAAATTTACAAAACCACTTCTTGATGGGAAACAGCCATGAAAACTTGAATTAGTGATATCAGTAACAACCCACCTGAAGTTTTGCTTCCTTTGTATAGGCATGCGCATTAAATATCTCTATTATAAGGCCAACGCGATCCAGAACAGGTTTGCCCCATGCCCTCTGTAAAAGGGTGCTCACAAGTTATGAGCTCCTCATTTTCAGAAAAAATAAGTAACTAGGTAGAACTAAACGTCCATAGCTTAGCAACTTGCCTCCAGATTTCTCTGCTGAATTGCACTAAGTATTGCATTGACAAATACAGCATCCAATTCACCTTGCTACATGACCACAATGAGAATACAAGCAACCCCATTAACCCACTTTATAGATGTGGTAAAGATACTATTTGTACAACAATGAAAGAGCCTCCTTGCCTGTGATTCAACGGCATTTATATGGCATTTTATATTTTCCACAGTCCCTGGTCCAAAGTAAGTATCTGCATAATAATCATCACAGAACAACTTCAGCAAAACTGAATCATAGAACAAGGGCATTTACAATAGGGATCAAACCAGCTTGAAACTTCAACAAATATTACTACTGATGACCTTGCTTCAATATGGCCAGGTTACACAATGACCACATTTTGCAATTACTTTTCATATACATTTTATCAAATGCTTGTTATTAATATTTAAAGCTTCTACTACCCAACGTGTTGCCAAAAATTTTCACCATATGAAAATTTCTATGTCGGTCCTCTAGAATCGGTGACTGCCTACATCTAGGTATTCCCATTTGCTGATACAAGCAGGAGACATTACCCAATGTCCATGGAAATCACGACAGATTAACCATTACCCATGATCAAAGCTTTCATCTTTGCATCAAAATAGACACAAACACAGCAAAATCCCGCAGAAAAGCACAAAAAGAGCCAACCTGCACGACCCTTCTTAGAAGCAGCAAGTGGGTTCTGCACAACAACATGAGGAGGCAACTGTTTCTCACTCAAATCAGTAGCAAAATACCCATCTCGTTGTTCTTCAAGAGAATTAGCGAGGTTAAGAGCTTCATTGAGCTTGGCCTGCATAAGGTGTTTGGGCCGAATTCGAGGTTGAACTACCAGAAGCTTCGGCGGGCTTTCTGGGTCTCGATTTTGATCTTCGTCATTTGGGTTTCTACAAAGTGACGGTGTGTGAGAGAATTGGACGAATTGGGTTTTGAGGGTTGGAGTTTGAGACAGAGGCCAGATGATCTGGGATCGGAGGAGAGACAGTGCTCTTTGTGCTTGGGTCTTGAGCATCTTCGTCGATTTTGATTGAGACTGTGTAAGCAAGGGGTTTAAGGTTTAACATAGGATCCTTGAAGGTTGAATCGTTGAAGTTACTCCAATACTACTGCTCTTCCGATGTCCTTAGGGTTAAATGACAACAGGTTTTTCTGTTTTTTTTTTTTTTTTGAATGACTTTGTTTTGTTATCAAAATTAAAATTACATATTTGTTAATTGTTACTTACATTTTAAAACTTTCAATAAAGCTCATATGATTTGAAACTTTAATAATGCACAATGACACATATAACTTTTTTTTAACTATATAACTCAAATTCGTATGTGCTTGTAAAGAATACAACTGCTTACATTTTGATCCTCTTAACACCTACAAAAGCGAATTCATATTTGGACGAGGAGGATTTGTAAAATCAGAAGAAGAGCTATTTAATGATGAAAAATGGTCAGACTTAAGGAACTTATTAATCGCTATCTTTTTATTATCTCAAATTTTCAAAATTTTGCTAAATAACACATAAAAGTTAAGGACTACTGTAAAATTTAATGTGACTGAAAAATGGAAACTGCATAATCTTTAAACTTACCACCAAAAAAGATGAAAGGATGGCAGAATGCATCAGTGGGAACAGAATGCTACAATTAGATGTCATTTCAGTCATTCCTACTAACAAAGCAAGGAATTTGAATCACACAGGGCTGGAGGAATATGGTTCTTGCTCAGTGGAGCGCATCCTGCTATGTTGCTGTTCATGAGCTTTCCTCTAACTGCGTATGGCTTTCATGTTCTCATAATCTGATATACATAGCCAAATCCCCACCCCTCCAAAAAAACAAAGAAGAAAATTTACATGCAACACGCAAATACAAATTATCATGGGTTTATTTTTTTCAACTTATTATAAATAATTTATTTTAAATCAGTGTTGATCAATGTTAATGAGTGTTGATTATGACTAAAACTATGTTGATCAAGGAATTTGAATCACACAGGGCAGGGCTGAAGGAATATGATTCTTACTTAGTGAGGCGCACACGACTATATTGCTATTCATGAGCTTTTCTCAACTGTATATGCCTTTCATGTTCTCATAATCTGATGCCGCCCCCCCCCCCCAAAAAAGAAAAGAAGAAAATTTACATACAACACGCAAATGCAAATTAACTTTTCAATTTATCATAAATAACTCATTTCGTATCAGTACTGATCAATGTTGATGAATGTTGATTATGACTAAATTGTGTGTAGGAAATATGACTAAGTGTTGATCACTGTCGATGATTGTTGATCAATCGGGACGAGTATTGATCAGCGTTGAATGCTAATGATATGTACTTATGATAAATTGAAAAAAATGCCTTATATGCTCATCCCGGATTTATAGAGTATAGACACGAATTACCCCATATGATAATTTGTTATTCTTTTTAGAGTTCACACCTATTTTCACGGCTCATTTTTGAAAAAAATAAAATTTATATGATGTAAGTTATACAGTACTATTAAATTTATAAATTCGAATTTACGATATAAGTGTCAGTAACAATCAGTAAAAGGTTGCCGGTCAATAAGAAAATGCCAGGTTTTTAGATTGTTGGGAAGTGGCATGAGATCAGGCGCCGAGTAATGGATATTTTGGAGTCGAGAGACGTCAAAAAGGATGACAAATTCCGTTCTTCGCAAACCAACTGCCAATTATTCCCTCCCTCTGCAACTTTCCGTCACCTTTGAGCATTAACTTGACGCTCCTTCTTGTTTAAGGCTAGCCCTCCCCCCCCCCCCCCCTGTTCTTGTTCATGTTTTCTGAGTGGGGAGGGGAGATAAATGTACAGTTATGAGAAGGGACAGGTTTATTGCTTTTTTAACAAGGGAACAGAAAAAATGGAACAGGTGACAACTTCCAGACATTTCCAGTCACAAAAGGGAAGCATCAGGCAGATCAAAAGGAAATTCTCAGAATCATTCAAGCATCAGCCATCAAGCCTGTTTCATATACCAATCTCGCTTTCTCACTAAAGTTGTCATCAACATCCAATCACTCTTTCACTTTGATTATTTCGTCATCTTCTCTGGGTATTATTTGTGGACATCATCTCATATTGAAAGCTACTTCAAGAAGAGGTGCCCCATAAACACGCAGGCACTCAAATAGAAAGACATAGATAGAGAAGAAGTTAATGGCAGTGCAATATCATTGTTGTACAACACAGTTCTTCATAAGAATAGGGATATGCATATTCTTGGTGTTGTTTGCTGGGTTGATGTCTGGCCTCACCCTTGGACTCATGTCTCTCAGCCTCGTTGAGCTTGAAGTTCTTGCTAAATCCGGAACTCCCAGCAATCGTAAGCATGCTGGTATCTCAGTCTCTCTCTTCGTCTACCATGGCCTGTGTTTTTCTTTCTCTTTCATTTTGATACAAAATTCTGTTCTTTGGGTGCATTATGAAGGAAATTTGATAGCCCTACAAATAGAACTTTTTTGATGTAAGAGTTGTCTTTCTATGTTGTATAAAGGAATCCATGTCGGAAAAGATTGCATACATCGGGATTAAGATGTTAACGGATGATTTGCTGGCATTAATCTGAGCTTATACACTATCTATTCTAGAAGTTAACCGGGGACACTTTGCATATATGCAGCAAAGATACTTCCAGTGGTCCAAAATCAGCACTTGTTGCTCTGCACTCTCTTAATAGCCAATGCTGCTGCCATGGAGGTAACTCACTCTTAAAAAATAAAAATAAAGAGAGAAGAAAAAAGGGGTATGCAAAAGCATATGACAGAGACATTTCTGATACTTGTTGCAGGCTCTTCCAATATTTCTTGACAGTTTGGTTACAGCTGGGGTTGCCATCCTCCTTTCTGTGACACTAATACTATTGTTTGGTGAGGTATGAGTGCATGACGATCATTGTATAACTTGCTTGTCCAAAAATGATGTTAATATAGAACTGACGCCTTATTTGTGGTCTGTTTCGTACATTCAACACAGATAATCCCACAAGCTGTTTGCTCGAGATATGGCTTGGCGATTGGTGCTGCAGTGGCTCCTCTTGTTCGTGTTCTGGTGTGGATTTGTTTCCCTATTGCATACCCAATCAGCAAGGTGAAGCAGTTCTGTCCTACCAATGTTCTTCACTGTGTGTATAAATCAGTACTTAAGCAGATCAGGAAAGCTGCATCTTACGACTCTAAATCTTTCTTCTTCTCTTTCCTTTAGCTGTTAGACTGTTTACTGGGGAAAGAACACAAAGCACTATTCCGTCGAGCTGAACTGAAAACTCTGGTTGACTTACATGGGAATGAGGTATGTGCCTCTCTTCCTTCATGAACTGAAGTTCATCGATCGTGATATAAGTATGTAACCCATTTGGCACATGCATATGTAAACAGGCAGGAAAGGGAGGAGAGCTTACACATGATGAGACCACTATCATTGCAGGGGCCCTCGAGCTTTCTGAGAAAACAGCAAAGGATGCTATGACGCCTATCTCAGAAACTTTTGCAATCGACATCAATGCCAAACTCAATAGGTGAAATATGCATCAGCAGATGTCATTGAATGATACTAAAGTTCCCATTCTGCAGTCAATTTGAAGGTTTTGTACTACTAATGTCACAGGGATGTGATGAACCTGATATTGGAGAAAGGACACAGTAGGGTTCCGGTTTACTATGAGAACCCCAAAAACATCATTGGCCTTATTCTGGTACTTAACAGTTCTGAAGACGCTAACTTCACATATGCAGCTATTATACTTGCAAATAATAGAATGTTTACTCAAATGTAAACTGGCCAATGCAGGTAAAGAATCTGCTAACTATAAACCCAGCAGATGAGGTGCCAGTGAAGAACGTCACAATTCGAAAGATCCCAAGGTACCGTACATTTTCCTATGAAAAGATCAACTTATGGCATGCTTGTGAGTCCTCATGGATGGGTAACCAAAATGCATATGTCACTTTCGTTCATCTAATTCCTGTGATTTAGAACTAAGAAAACAAATCCTTAAAGAAAGCATTTCCTCCACATTCATCTTCTTCCCTAGTTTGTTGCTGAGCCTCACACTTTCCAGATAAATATAAGAAATTTATTGTTAACAGAGAGCTTTACGGATGTTACGAAAAAAAGATTCCTGAGACATTTGTAAAGCATGAATGGGCCATTCAATATCAGCCATCACAGTGTGGATCCTGCCAAGCTATGAATGAAAACTTATATTTCAGCAGAATTCCAAATCCATTTAATATCTTGCCCTGAACACCTTCCATAACTCAGCATCACTTGTCGAGACAGAGTGCATGCTATGATTTTAGGGAAGAGGAAATTCATAATTAAACTAGATCACATCAGCGCCAGATTGATTTCTCAATTATCTATATTCTATAACGCAGATAACTCGCATCAAAGGTGGGAAATGAACCCGTGGAGAAGGGTAAGGCCAACCTTATGAAAGGCGATACTGATGTTATCAGAAACATGATAGTAAATGAAACTAGAATTTACCTGAAAGATTACATAGGGGTTTGGTGCAAATTTTTCCAATGGTTTTGTTCAATTCTTATGATCTAGTGACCCCCCCCCCCCAAATACCTAATGTTTTCACCCTAAATAGTTTTGTATGGCAGGGTTCCCGAGACAACGCCTTTGTATGACATGCTAAATGAATTTCAAAAAGGTCACAGCCATATGGCCGTCGTCGTCAGAAAACAAAACTCAGAACTTTCAACCAGCGAATACACAGAGAAAGGTATGGAGTTCCAATCCCCTTCTGCAACAGAGACTACATTTATTTTCATCCCTTTCGATTCTGAGCTTCTAGTAACCTGGATGAATCACAGAAACTGCAAAAGAGGTGAGAGTGGACATTGATAGTGGACAACAGGCCCGGGAGGGACACCTAAAGAGCAAAAGGTCACTGAAGATGTTGAAGAGCCTGCCTAAGAGCACTGATGAACTGCAGAGAGAAATTGCGAAAGGCAAAAGGTGGTCAAAGAATGTGGACTCAGAAATATTGCATATAGATGAGAACCCTCTTTCCGAGCTCGCTGAAGATGGAGAAGCTATTGGCATAATCACAATGGAAGATGTCATTGAAGAGCTGCTAAAGGTGAGTGGCAATGTAAAGCAATCCCTTTCAAGCGTTTTCAAGGATCTAACCATTCAGCATTAACATTCAACATATTGGTTCTGTGGTATGTGCAGGAGGAAATATATGACGAGACTGACCATAAACATGAAAACTCATAACACAGGCTTTGGCGCTCAATGTTTGTCACCATGTAAATTTATCATTTTACAGAGTCTTGTATTGCTATTGGATTTAATGGTTTTGGATTTTTAAGCAGGAGTTCGTCTTTTGTGGTGAAAATGTGAAATTCCTTATACCATTGTAGTATCAACATGGTCTTGTCCTCGCCCCCCCCCCCCCCCCAAAAAAATCTGCCCTTGTAAAATACAGATTTTAGTGGCACCTTCGGCCATCATTCGATGTCTTTTTCTATATAATAGTCCGGTTTTGATAGGAATGTCTTCCCAAATGCGCAAACAAGCTAACCTATGTTTTGAAAAGCAGCAGTTACGTTCACCCAGTGATAAAAAATAGACCTTAATGGAATGCTTATTACATGATTAACAGGATCTCCATTTTGGTTGATGGATTGCAAGCATGGACTATCAAAATGATGCTCGAACTCTGAAACACCATAAGGTGATTAGGTTGGACAATAAAATAATACAAATTACCTTAAATAAGGCTAAAACTGTCACGTTGTACACAGGATCTCAGCTTCTGCATGCAGCTGTATCTATGTCAATACAATAGATGCGGTATTATCAATTATCGTGGAGTTGAAGAGTAGGAGCAGCTTTTACTACAGCGGACATAACTTAAAGCATATATAGAATTGACTTGCTAAAGCATCTCCAATTCAGAACCTGGCGAAGACACTCAGTTCCTCCAATTGTTCAACCCGAGCATTTCCACACATCCAGCATTACACGAGCAAACGGATCGTACAAGATGATAGATGGTAGCCTGAAATTCAAAAGAACTATGTAAAAACTAACTCTTTGTAGTTACAGATCAAATGATGCACATACTAGCAAATTCTTTGTTTTTGTAAATGGGGGGGCCCCCCCCCCCTAAAGGGCAGATGCTATCAGTATTTAAGTTAAGCAGCCTACGTTGATCTCCCCTTTTCAAGTGGGTGTTTCTTTGGCCTTACAGAACAACCCACAGAAGTGGAGAAGCTACATAGAATACTACAAATATGGCATCCGCAGCATACTATTTATAAATTCTTCTCATTAGTTCACAGACAAGTACACACTATGGGGACTTTAATATGTTCTAGTAATCTCAAAATCAGTGATAGCCCGTAAGAACATATCGCCAGAGCCAACTACAGGAGTATGAAGAATAAGATGCATATGAAAACTTGAAGACATTCAATTAAGATCCCAAAAAAGACGGGAAAAGAGGTAGCCCAACTGCATCTGAAAACTATGAAAGGATGAATACATGAAGACAGCAAGCCATAAACACGTGTAAACAGATTGTCCAACTGCATTTTGGGCTGCTGGCTCCCTCCTTAATTTGCTTATACAGAATAGCATCAGGGATGTGGAGAGCTAGAAACCATACCTGAGATGACTACCATTTCAGTATGAGCATGAAGTCTGCACTTCGTACCACAGTATTTCATCTCTGAGTTTTACCAATTTAAGTTGAGACATCACATCCATTCAAATAACAATGTCAGCCTTGCTACGGCCTCTGCCCCATCGGCGTCTACGAGCTCTCCTCTTTCTCCCATCAGTTTGAGCCTTAGCTTTTTCCTTCAAATCCCTCTCCCCCCTTCTTTTGTACATTTTGAAGGTGATTTGTCTATCTGCTGCCATTTTCCTCACTTTTTCAGTAATTTCAGCGGCAATTTGTCGGTTGTACAGTTTCCTCAGGCCTTTCATTAGCTTTGCAAATGTGCTTGGCTGGGGCATCACATCAGCATCCATCATTTCCAAGCAGTAAGAACAAGCCTCTTTCACATGTCCTCTTGAGAAGAGTGCATGTATCCAGATTGTCCATGCATACACATTCAGCTCACATCCTTTTGTAACGATACAAGCCCACACATCCTTAGCCAATTCAAGCTTATCACCTCGTAGAAGGGAGTTCAGTAAGTCCTTCAAAGTACCATATTGAGGAGCAGAAAGAAGACCTCTAGAAACCATTTCCTTGAAATAGGAACAAGCTTCCAGCAGATAACCCTGCTCAACAAAGCCATGAACCAATATAGTGAAGCTATCCACCCCAGGAGTAAGCCTACTTGCCTCCATCTCATTCCAAAGTCGAATGCCTTCGCTTACCTCACCTAGCTTGCACGCCAAACGGATGAGGGTATTGTATATTTTAGTATCTGGGAAGCAACTGACTTTCTTCATCTTTTCCACAAGCTCCATACACTCTTCAAATTGCTCCTTCTTCTCATGAGCTAAAAGGATATGCAGATAAGTTGTTTGATCAGGCCTATGTCCTCGTTGAAGCATAGTATTGAGAAGCTCATAAGCTCTATCAATCTTTCGACACTTGCACAGTCCACTAATTAGAGCATTATAGGTCATAACATCAGCATCACAACCACATCTCTCCATATCCGCAAAGACCCTCATAGACTCTTCATTTTTCTCCATGCCACAAAGTGCCTGAATCAATACCGTGTAAGATGCTGCATTTGGCTCACAACCTTTCCTCCTCATCTCTTGCAAAAGATCATATGCATCTGCCATTTTCCCCGCCACTGCATATCCATTAAGCAAATTATTATAGACCACAATGTCCGGTTCAAACCCAGCCTCCCTCATTTGGACCAAGACATGCTTAGCTTCCATGAGCTTCCCTTCCCTGCACCATCCGTACAGCAACGAAGTGAAATGCTTAAGGGTAGGTGTAAATCTCATTCTAATATCCTCAAACAGTGAAGCTGCCTCTTTAACACTACCATTCTTGCACAATGCATCCAACAAACACCCAAAGACATACTCATCAGGTTCACACCCATACTTTGGCATTTCATCGAGCACCTCAATCGCCTTTTTAACCATCTTTCTGGATGCAAACCTCCTCATTAAAATCACAAACACATCCGGGGTAATCAACTGCGGATTATCTCTCCTCATTTCTTCTACGATTGCCCAAACTGCTCCAAATTGTCTCATTTTCCCTAAAGTTCTAATCATTGCCTTGTAAACATCATAGCTATGCCTGTAGCCAGGCTGTTTCGATGCCCAAACAAAAAATCTGTAAGCTAAATTCCCTGCATCCCCACAGCGATTCAAAACACGTTCAGTTAAACCAGAACGCAAAATAACCCCAGATTCCTGCAAAGCAAGCTCCAATTTTGGAACCCTAGAATGGAACTTCCTTAAAATCCGATAGATTTTCTCTACATCAGCCTCAAATTCATCAAATTTACGATCATGGGCAATGCTATTTTGGGGCTGACTCTCTAAATATACCAATCCGAACCCACTATATTGCTTGCCATCATTAGAGTCGAATTGAGGGGGACCTGAGAATTTATCAGGGGGGTTTGAGAAATTGGCAGTGAGGGTTATTCGAACGCAGGATTCTGGGACTACCCAACAGCGATTGCAATTCCGGTAGAAAGAGATTGATTTGGAAGAAAATCTACGCATATTTTCAGCTCTGGCAGACCCCCTATCTCCGAAAATATCTCAATCAAAACTCAACCCTATACTGCATTGAATTAAGAGTGCACTTGCTACTTCATTCACATTGGACCAAGACAAGAGGGAAATCTGCTACCTTTTTAAAGATAATGTAATGGGCAAAGCTTAAGCAGGCTTACGATCCGTCTTCTATGAGCTTAGATCACCTTTCCCATGGAGTTGTTTTCTCTTGTTTCATTGTTTCCTCTTTTCACTGTTTCTGCTCAAGAAACAGTGTACACTCAATGCTACATAGCGGCAGAGATGACAATTGCTAAATTCCGGGTTATGGGCTGATCACAATTGTATTGGGCATTCAGTGTTCATCAGGGGTTGGGTTCGGACAACAGCTGAGTCTTTAGCAGCCCCAAGGGGCCAAACCTGATCTCATCTAAGTTTGGTTATAAACCCATCTCAAGCACGCCCAAAATCATCCCAATTCTGACTTGACTTGACAGATGAGTTACTTAACTTTGGTTCAGTTTGGATCATGTTCGGATCAAGTAAATTGGGTTCGGTTTCTGGTGAGGTCATTTTTAGTTCAGATTGTTTTGGGTCTACTGATATTTGATCTAATAAGTTCATCTTGCAAAGAAAGATAATTTTAGTGGAACTCTTTGAGTTGGGCTCGGTTCAATTCATATCATTTTCAATTTGGAATTCACTTCAAATTAGTTATTTTAGCTCTCAGTTCCGGTACAGATTCAAGTTATCTGGCTCGAGTAAGTGTTGCCATGTCCAGCTCTGACTTAGTACTTAAAGAAAATGTTTGGATTATTTCTTCTTTTTGAAGGAGAGGGGGGTGGGGAGTTGATCCAAAGAAGCAATGCAGGATCTTTGAGAGGTAAGTCGTATCGCATATTTGTGTCTTAGTTATTTATTATGCATTTACAACTGTTAAGTTATGAGATGATTGTTTAATTTATGGAATGATTCTTTCTTTAAAAACTTTTAAATTTACATACACAAAACCTAGAAAGAATCGAATAATAACTTTTAACATGGAAATCAAACATTCTACCACTAAATTATTTCCGAGAGGCTGGTCCGTGATAGTATTACTTTTGGGAGGGGGGGGGGGCCGCGATGAAATTACTTTTAAAGTGTATTGTTTTGTCAATCTCAGTTTAATAACATATAAATAATCCAGATTTTTCAATATTTGGTAAGCATTCTAGATTATTTTCATTGGCTCTGTATATGTCTTTAAATTCTTCATATGTTAATGAAGGTCTCCTCACCAAATGAATATCCAAGAGTGACTACTGATAAGCAACATGCACGCATAATATTCGTTGGCTCAAAACAAAAATATGAGCCCTTGTGGGAACTGGCATTTAAGTGTTCATGTTGCCGCCAACATTTGCGAGGAACTCGGATGAGACCATTGAGATAGCTAATGAATTTGATATGTCATAGCCAAAACGCGAAACATTTGGCAGAGGATGCTGCAAAGCAACTAATAAATCTGAACCAACAATTGGCAAAATTCAATCGCACCCATTCGTTCTACGAGTGTGTCTGTCTTTTCCAGCAAATTCATTCATCTGGGGTCGTAACACCAGACCACTATTCTCTCTCCGCTGCACTTACCGCCTCTGCCAACGTACCCAACTTGAGATTCGGCAATCAACTTCATGCCCATGCCATTTCAACAGGGCTTAAAGCTTACCCCCATGTCTCAAACACTTTGCTTTCTCTCTATGCCAAATCAGAGCATTTGGGTGCTGTCAGAAAGGTCTTTTATGAACTGGGTTGCCCGGATGCTTACTCTTGGACGACTATGTTGTCAGCTTGCACTAAGTTGGGTCAGGTTTGGTATGCCTGCCAGCTGCTCGATGAAATGCCTCAAAGAAATGTTGCCCCTTGGAATGCTGTTATCACTGGTTGCGCTGCGAATGGTTATGAGAATGTTGCATTTTATTTGTTCAGGAGAATGCATGTGCTGGGTGTGAGCCATGATAATTATACATTTGCTGCTATTCTGAGCTTGCATTCAAGCAGATTATATGGTTTTGGGAAGCAAGTGCATTCGTTGATTATTAAGAGTGGGTTTTTGGATAGGAGCTCGGTGACAAATTCTTTGCTTTCGATGTATTTCAACTGTGGAAGCTCGACAGATGCTTGTAAGGTTTTCAAAGAAGCAGATCAAACGGTACATGATGAGATCACTTACAATGCAATGATCAATGGATTAGTAACCATAGAAAGGGCCGAAGAAGCCTTGATGATGTATAAAGAGATGTTAGATGCTCATCTAAGGCCTACAGAATTGACTTTTGTGAGCCTTATGAGTTCAGGTTCATTTGTAACGGCGTGCTTCCATCTCCATGCCCAGGCTATAAAGGCGGGTTATGAGCCTTGCACGGCTGTCAGCAATGCTTCCATGGCAATGTATGCTGATCATGGGCTATTGGATGAGGTAATCAAAATCTTTGAGAGATTGGAAGAAAAAGATGTGGTCTCATGGAACACTGTGATAACTGCATATGCTCAAATTGATTCCTTCAGATTGGCAGTCATGGCTTTCATGGAGATGCAGAGGAACGGTATTGAGCCAGATGAGTATACGATTGGAAGCCTTTTACCTAGCTCAGAATGCCTAGATGATGTTCAGATGCTTTATGCAATTACACTGAAAAATGGGCTCTGTCTGATAAGCGAAGTTGTGAATGCTCTGGTCTCTGCATTCTCTAAACAAGGGGGCATTGATGAGGCTTATCAAGTGTTCTGTGGTACACATTCAAAAAATCTGATCACCTGGAATGCAATTATCTCTGGGTTATTACTAAATGGATGTCCTGTGCAGGCTCTAGAACTGTTTCTTTGCATGCAGAAATTAGAAATCAGGCCCGATGTCTATACTCTAACTACTGTGCTGAGCATTTGTGCCAGCATTTCAACCCTGAGACATGGAAAAGAGGTCCATGGCTACATTCTCAGACAGGGTATTTCAAAGGAGGCATCCTTAGGCAATGGGTTGATTACAGCGTATGCAACATGTGGTGTCTTAAGTTGGTCTGCAAGGGTATTTGATTGCATGATTGAAAGGGATGTTGTAAGTTGGAATGCCATTATCTCTGCATTTGCACAAAACGGACAAGGAAATAAAGCTGTTGAATACTTCACAGAAATGCAGAATGAAATTGGGTTGAGACCGGATCAGACCACATTTACTGCTGTTCTCTCTGCTTGCAGCCATGCTGGTTTAGTATGTGATGGAATCCAGATATTCAACTCCATGGTCAATGATTACGGCTTTGAGCCAGGAGTTGATCACTTCTCTTGTCTCGTTGACCTTTTCGGACGAGCAGGATACATAGATGAGACAGAGGGACTAATCATGAGTAGAGATAGCGAGATAGATCCGAATGTCTGGTGGACCCTCTTCAGTGCATGTGCAGACTATGGAAATGTGAGGCTTGGAAGGATTATTGCTAAGCTATTGCTTCAAACTGCAAAAAATGATCCCGCAGTTTACGTGTTATTGTCAAATATCCATGCAAATGCTGGACGATGGGAAGATGCAGCCAATATTAGGCAAATGATGAGGGAGGTTGGAGTCATGAAGCAACCTGGATACAGTTGGCTCAAGCCTTGAGGAGCGTTTGACAGATCAGTTAGGCTGTGATGTACTATGGTTTGAGGATATAAGTTTCTCTGCTACATTTATATTGATCGACAACTTGGCCAAAGAGTAAAAGAAAGAAGTAATTTTTCTTCTTGAAATCGGTCTCTTTATTGTTAGGGGTCAAGGCTAACATCTGGATCTTATCAAACCCCCAAGTGGTATAACTTAGGTGCATTTCCTATGCTAGAACTCGGAACTGAAATTGCATATGGATAATGAATCACCTGTGCGGTTAAATGTAACTGTTTGAGATTTCTAGCTATTAGTCTAATTTGTTGCATGAAATTACAGTTCTGTATGCCCAAAAATACTTGAACTTGGAGATAGCTTTAAAGTTTCCCTACTTGCAAATAGTACTTCTAACATGAACGGCATGAGCTTCACCTTCCATTTGGAAGACTCGAGATCGTATTTTGATAGCGACATAATGCATTAGTTGATGTAAGCACTTCTGTAGATGATTAAGAAGGCCTGCCCTGTCAAACCCCTCCCCCGTTATATGCGGTCCGTTGGCATCCGAGGTGGGAGCCTACAGTAGTTGACGTTTAGCAGCATCAAAATAAAATAAAATATAAAATGAAGTTTGCCTACTTCAGTTCACTGGAATATCCACTAACTCAATGACAATGGCGACAAAACAACTCAATTTTGACCTCCTGTGATGTCCTTGCTACAATCAACTTGGCTTTTTTTCGGATTATTTAATTAGGCATGATAATATAGCCACTACACAACTTAAAAAACAACCAGTACATCTTATAAACTATAAATTATAAACAAATAATCATATAGATTGCCGGTTTCGAACATAAACATCAACTAAAACTGCCACGTATTTACTAAAAAATAACTGCCACGTATTTATTAAAAGATAACTCGAGAATGTAAGGCTCTATCCTATCATTTATTGTCCAACTTTTTTCTAAAACTTCTTGTTATTCGTCTAATTATCGCACCTCATCACCGCAACAGAAATACTAAGCCTTTTTCTTTCCATCATCGATTGTTATCGACTTGTGGCTACGTCTGATTCTTTTGCAAGACGGCTCGCTGTTATTTTTCTTCCCATTTCAAAGGTGGCTCTACATTCCGATTTTCTTTTTTTCTTTTTCCCCTTCGGTTTGGCTTTTGTTTACTCAATTGAGTCTTGTAAGGACCACGCAAGTCCAACTGTATTCAGTCATTGAATTGCTTCGATGTGCAAATATTTGTTATTCGGAAGCAATGTGGTTAGCAACATTTGAAACTCATCTCAGTTGAGTACAATTTTCATCTTCAGATAAGGATAAACTTTTTCCGGCAAGTTTCACAGATGGGCTACAAATCCAGCTTAAAACCAGAATGAATTAGAAAAATGTAAAGAAAATATGCGAAACTTTAAGGGACGTTTAATCGAAAATTGAAACTCGAAATAGGTAAGAAAATGAAAGAAACTAGATGGTCAGAAAAGACATCCAACAGAACAAGCCATAAGTCCAACTAAACACCGGGATTTCATATATTTTACATCATTTCTGATTAACAGAAAACACAAGGACGGAATTATATGCTACCTTCGATGATAATCTTTACTCAGAATTCAGATGAATGTCTTCCTTCCATGGGGATAGAGTTGGACAAATATTGGGTGTTACTTGTGACGTAAATAGACACAATACTTGTCTAAATGCGGTAGACACAGCACAAGCTCCCATGACTTTACATCAATAGTAATGGTACATGTTGCAACCTATCAATCGGGTAATAATTTCGTAGGTTTAGCCAACATGATGACTCTAGTTTTTGAACATCACCTCACACGAAGAGCTCTGTAGTATGCCGGAACAGTTGCCGGGAAAAACATTTGCCTTACACCTTCTGCCTTTATTATGGGAAAGATGATTCCTGCTGCGCCCTGTAAAAGAGAGATTGAGGATTTGTCAATCAAGTCTGCGTTCAACATATTAGTTTGGGACCACGGGCAGTTGCATGGTAAAATAAAAAGAGCCAGATTGCCAAGAAATATGAAATTTTGCACAATGTCTTGAAATAAAATAATGAAGTTTTAAAAGCATGGTCTTGCAGAAAGAACTTCTATTGTACAACTTGGCTATTTTCCCTTCGTCTCTTTGAACAACTTTTTGCAGGTTGAGGGAAATAAAGACAAGGAGATGAAGGTATGGTAAAGATGTAGGGGGAGCAGGACGGGTTGATCTATTTCCGAGTTCTGACTTTCTATTTGGACTGAAGTGGGGATGGATTAGCCTTTTTTTGTTTTGGGGGGGGGGGGGGGGGGGGAGAGGGTCAAGTACTGCTCCATAAAGAGAAAAGCTTGTGACACTCATCGCCGTGTGCCATATTTATGACCGCTAGAATAGAGTTTTGAGTTGTCCAGGTAAGTCCATGTCAACCCTGACTCTAATCCTTAACTCTCATTTTTTGTTTACCCCAAAACCCTAAACTTTCTGGCGATTTGATTTAGGTTTTCAAGTCACATAAAATTTTTACCAGGCTACATATATTGGATCTATGCATAACAGTTTGGTATTATTCGCTTTGCTTCAGGGTTCATCACCATTAATGATGGCAAAAGTGCATGTCACACGCACCTGATGAGTGGTTTAAGGCTTGGCATGACTCTACTCATCACTCTGACAAGCCAATGCTTTAATCTCATAGAAGTTCTCAAGAGATTTGAAATGCAAGCTATGAAAGCATTTGCAAACAAGGAGATCCCCAAATGTAGCTCTCCTTTTGCAGGTACCCTAAGGGATCCTAGGATCTTCAGTTCATCCACTTCCTTCCATTCTAGATTACCCATAGCAAGCAGGGGTTACCCTTTCCTCCCCCCAACTCAAATTCTCTTTCCTTACCCCATTCTAATAATCTCCAGAACAAGCTGGAAGTGACACGCTCGAAGTGATGCTCCAGGTAAAAACACTGGAACTTGAGAGTGAAATCCACAAAACTCAAAAGGAGATCCATACCATTAACAATCGCGCACCAAGCCAGAGGCGCTTAAGCGAGGGGAATGGTAGCAATAGACGACCAACACCATACACAGCCACAGAAAAAAAGTGGACAACTAAGCTCAGTGGCCGAGGATTCAGACCAGATAGTAAAGCAATCGGTCCATTTGAGAATTCTCCTCCCAGGCTGAGGTAGTCAAAACATGCCTTCCTCATTTCCTCATGGGCTTCATCGGGAGATGCACAAAAAACCTTGTAGAGGGCACCTGCCAAGGTGTTTATTGTGGATGCCACAGGCTGCAAAAGAAGAGAAGCAAAGGTTATTATTAATGCACATTCTTAGCAGTCTTGAGAAGTTCTGTTTTAACACAAGAAAATACTCTAGTTATTACTGCATATATGAACAAAACTCTAGATGCAGGGCCTTCTCACCCTAGCAGTTGGGCGCAAAAGAAGAATAAGTACCATTAGTTACCTCTCCAATGAAGATTCATACAAGTGTCCTGATAAATAGAAGTTCAAATGCATAGACAGTAAACACTGGAAAATGACATTGCTTCATCAACTATCTAGAGATGTTAGATTACCTTGCGCAAGGTGTAAAAGGACTCTAGATATTTGCATAGCGAGGCAGCGTTGTTCAGGTCCTTCAAAGGCCTCAGAAGATCACGCAGCAGAACAATATCGGACAACGCTACAGTCATTCCTCCCCCAGTTAAGGGATGACGCATGTTGAAAGCATCCCCCAACAGTAAAGCTCCAGGAGTAGGCTGAGGAGTAGCTGGCATACTCCTATTAGGCATGGTCCTGATATTCCCTTGATCAACTGCTGCTACGAAGGCATCATAAAGTTCTGGAGGAACCTGAAGAGTAACTTGACCAGTTGAAGTCACACCACCAGAAAGACGTATTCAAATTACAAAATCACCAGAAAACTCACGCAAATATTATCAATGTATCCGTCATACCTGAGGAGCCACAACAGTTTTTAAGTACTTGGCCATTTCACCATTAGCAATAGAGGGTAACTTCTGACCTGGTACATCAACCAGACAACGGATTTCTGAACTACTGATTGGGTAAAACAGAATTGGAGATGGATCTGCTAAGATAACATGCCCATGATTTGGAAATGGCAACTGACAGTTCTCTAGCACCAACCCGACAAAATGTGAAGGCGCATCTATCTGTGCCAATCCAAAATAACTCAATAAGGACAAGGCAGCAACAAGAAAAAACTAGATTAAAAAGCAAACTTGAGAAGCAAACTTCACCATAGGTGAACAAAGTGAACGTCGCAGATTTGAGAAGCAACCATCACAGACGACAGTGAGAGGTGCATAGGCCTTCATTTCTTCACCATCTTTAGTCTTATATTGAACCCCCTTAACTATTCCATTTTCCTCAATCATAGATGTAACCGTTCCCTGCTCCAACTTAACGCTGAATAAACAAAACAAAACAGGATGCAGTAAATGATATGATGCAAACAATGATGAGTTGAATTTTCAGCTCTTATTTTTGAGAATTCTCAATTCTCACAGTCAGACGCCCTCCCCCAGCTAAAGCAAGCTCAATAAAGACAGCTCCAAAAGCATAAAGTAGAAAATTTACTTGGGAAGGGAAGCAGCTTTTTCTCTCATCCTCTGTATGAAACGGCCATTGTGAAAGCTCCTCCCAGCCACATCCGCATGGAATTTTTCCAATGGATAAGATAGCTTTGTATGCTTCCCATCTTTAAAGATGCCATAGCCAAGCACTCTCTGAGCATCAATGTTCCCAAGACAATCTGCATCTTGGGCAATATAAATATAATAAGGATCAACTCTAGCAATCAAACAAATTCCAAAAAAGAATTCTTCGGATGATACACATAACATAACAGAAGAAGAAGATCAAAGGGTTATGTATACCCTCAAGGCCCAATTCGATCAATTTCAGGTATCCTCCTGGTTGTAGGAGTTCACCAACTATCCTGTCAGGCTCACTTAAATCTCGTTCAATCACATGAACACGTCGACCATCCTGCAGTCACTGCGACGCCCAGATCAAGAAACATAACAAAGGAAAGTAGTATTTTAAAGAAATTAGACATTAAAAAAAGCTGATATTCTGGCGATCTCATTTTGATGCACGAAGGCAAAGTAAATCCTATTGTCTAGTGTCTATCAATCTCCCTCTTTAAATGCATCACAATGTTCACTACTTAGGCGTATCATAAAAGTCAGGGCACAAGAAAAGTCTAACAGCTCACCGAGTGCAGAGTTATGCCAATCAAATTCCATGGGTGGTGAAACCACAATTGTTGAACTAGTCTACGCAGAATTGTGTAGCATGACAAGGTCTGCAATTAAATATTCATATGCTTCCCCAGAGAATCTAGGGCTCAGCGAGCTTAAAATTTAGCTTCAGTATAACGGCTTCCCCAGAGAATTAAATTTCGCAAAATCTTGTTTTGTGGGTCTTTTAGAATCAGCCTCTCTAAAGGTAGGGATGCCGGTAGAAGTAAGGTTGCCTACATCTAGATCTTCCCAGACCCCGCGAAAGCGAAACCTACACTGGGAGGTATTGTTGTTGTTGTATAAGGGCTCTAAGGCTCGAATGCACATTGCTCGTTCAGAGTCATAGCTCAGCTCGATATTCGTTTTTGCTTATGTTTGTTCAAAAAGTTTCCTAATCCAATGTTATAATCAAAGTTCAATCCTGGATTTTTGTCTTGGATTCAAGAAAAAAGGGTTGGAGTGAAATCTTGCTGATCCTAATGGTAATTCCATACTCCCCAGGCAAGCGCTTGAAAAATGAACCTACCAAGCAAAACCAAACCAAGCCGTGCCAGACTTAGGCAGGGTTTGGTAAGCCAAGCTTTTACTGAGCAGAACCCGAGGGCCGACTTTGTTATAGCCCTAGGAGATACCGGACCAAACGTCCACTACACCTCCTTTACCATGTCGTCATACAGTCATATTCATTTAGAACATGCACAATTACTCCCACATAAGAATTAAGTAAATGACAATTGTCTTTGGCTAGTAAGGACAGATCAGGCCAAACGCTGAAGATGCTTTTATCACATACGGCTACCAAGCACCAAACGTTCACTTTCACTTCCCCTAAAATTAGCAACTAAAATATGAAATCAGTCAATTCTCTCACGCAATTTAGCGCAATTAATTTGCAGGAAAACAGACAGAATTCAACCACAACAACAAAAACAAAACAATGACTCACTCAATGAGGCAAGCACAAGCTAAACAACAAAGGAAATTTTGAAGGCGTTTTCAATCACCTTGCCGAGAGTGAACGCAAGTGCAGCGCCGGCGACACCAGCACCAACAATAACAACATCAGCACCAGGCCATTGATCGGGTCGAACCTCACCATCGTCGGAGCTCTCGGACAGGAAACCGGCGGAACTACGGCGATCCTTCTTGCGCTTAGGGCGGAAGAGAGAGAAGAGGATAATAAACCCTAGAAAGGATGCGACGAAGATTCCGACGATGTAGTGATCGATTCCTACCATACTTGTCATACTAACAATCGAATCACTATCCTCCTCCTTCGACCTACAGAAATTGCGAAATCGGAGGTCGGAAGCTTTGTATCTCGTCGGAGATCTCCGTCGGCGGTGACGGTTCCAGCGATCGGAGGTGAATGTGAAAGCAGTGTTATAGAATGCAGGTTGAGGCGGGAAGACGGAGAAGATATTAGGAAGAATAGTATTGAATCCGGGGGTTGGCGCGCTGCGTTTGTGAATGAAAAGAAGGAAACACGACGTTGTAGCGTGTAACGAGTTGTGGAGGAGAGAGAAGCACATGTTCCTCGCGTTGTTAACGTTTAATGCCTTTTTCGTATGGACGTCCTCATAGTCATAGATAGACTCTACATGCACTGATGCATTTTTTTTGGGTGGCCGTGGGACTCACAGATATTAGATTTTTTAATGTTTAATATTTTCCCTCAAAATATTATAAGCCAAATAAAGCATCAAATTACCTTAGATCATGTATGTTGATTTGATGACTCAAACATATGAACAAATACATAATTTTCAAGAGACTGTTTGGGTGAATGGTATCAAGAATCACCAATTAACCTACCCTATACAAGGTTTTTCAGGTGTATTTTGTCCTTATTCGCACATTAGAGAAATTTTCTAAAGATGTCACTATCTTTTGAATTTTTCATAATAAGCATGCTTAACTATGAATTATTAAGAGTAAGTTTCTTGGAAAGAAAGATATATCTTTGATAAAATAAATAGTTATAGTTATGTTTGGTAAAGATTTTTTTGATCAAAAAGTTCTTTCATAAAAAGTCCTCTGGATTAACTTTTTTCAATGAGTTTTTTTATATTTTTGATTAAAATGACTACATTGACCCGTTAATTTTGACAATATTAAATCAATTGTTATTGATAAGTGTCATTCCAAATGTTGGGTGCTTATGTTTTAGATTTTTCACTTCAATTTTTCCCCTATTTATCACAATTTGACAATTAAAAACATACTAATATTCAATTACTACAAAAAAAGAGATTTGATGTTGCTCTCACAAAAAAAGAAAGAATAAAAGAGTTCAATGTTGAATTGTCGATAGAAACACAAAACAACACCAGTTTATTAAAAACGTAATCTAACCCCTACTGCCGGTAAATTATTATGCATATTCATGTGCTCGTGCTCCTGTATCTAATTTATGTACATTTTTTTGTGTGTATTTATCGTAAGTTATTTTTTTAATATATAATTACTTATATATTATATGTGAATGCATACTCTCGAATATTAGATATAACCAATGTCCACTCCTTCCCTTGATTAAAGGTAGGGCTGGCAAAAATTCGGATCCGGGTCAATTCGGGTCCGGACAAATCGGACATTCGGACAAAAACTTCATACCCGGACCCTGTTCGGATTACAAATCGGACACTTTGACCAGACCCGGACCCAGACCCGGTTGTCCGAATGTCCAAACCCGGTTGTCCGAATGCCCGAATTTGTAATATGATTTTAGGAGATTCTGACCGAACCCGAACCCGAACCCGATTTTTCAATATCCGAACCCGGTTGTCCGAATTTATTTTTATAAAATTTTCTAAAGAATTTGGACTAAAATTACATATAAACATAGTTGTCCGATGTCCGAACCCGATTATCCGAATTTGTCCGAACCCAAAAAGGTTCAAAAATCTGGACAACCTGAACCCGAATGTCCAAACCCGAACCCAACCCGATTTAAATTCGGACATGACCGATTGTCCGAATTTTAAATTCGGACATAAATTTGATGACCGTATCCGATTTTTTTCGAATCGTACAAATTTAAATAATCAAATCGGATAAATTTTGCCAGTCCTAATTAAAGGACACCCAAACAAATCAATCAGGGATTTGTTCTTGACACAAATAGTGGAGTATAGGGAAGAAGTTGACGCAAAGTATCCACAGCCACAAGCCCATAACGTACAGATTGTCCACGCTGGCATGCGTCAGGACTTGTGCTTCTACTTGCTTCTACCGTACACGCGATGGCGACCTCATTACTTTGTAGCTAAGTGTGAGTTTGAAGCCTTTTGTATTCTAATGGGCCATTTAGAAAAGCGGACATTTGCTGAAATTGACGTCGGATCGGACCCTCACCGGACTGACATCCTAATGATGCACCATACGACATAGGATTCAGTTTCATCAAACATGGCCCAACATTACGTCGATAGCACACATCCAGTGACCAAAATCTGAACTATTGCATATTTGCATTTTTACTTTTTTAAATTTAACCCCTATTTTCACATCCCATTTTCAACCCCGCTAAAAAAAATTGTTAGGGCTGATCTGTATCAGGTTATCGGGTTTACAATATAAGTGTTGACGGATGGTGTTAAGCGTGAATCGTGATGAATGTGATATTCATGAAGAAACCTAGAAAAAAGGTGGAAGTAGATGACATAGGCAACAGTTTGACAATAATAGTAACAACTTTTAATATGGATCTCATTTTTGCAAAATTTGACGAGATTTTAATGTGAATAATCTTATTTTTAGAAACACTCGTACAAATATCAATTAATGTTTACAATATTTTGTAGAAATTCTAACCAAACCTCGTCCAAGACTCAAAATCATAGGAGGTTGATGGATTCATAGAATTGTTAATGTTTGCAAATGATAGGCATGTGTCCTTAGTTCTATAACATCACCCGATTATCACTTCGAAAAATTTTGAGTATTTTTCCCTGTAACATTTTAGCTTATGCTTTTTTATGTTGTCCTGTATTATTTAAATAGAAGTAATGACTATTATAACAATAAACATCATCACAAAATATTATTTTACTCGTGTGATTACTAAGGGCCTGTTTGTTTTAACGACCAAAAATATTTGCTATTTATAACAATAGACATAATTACAAAATATCAATGCGTTATTTGTTTTAAGGGCCCATTATAACAATAGACATTTGTTATTTAGACATTATTTTAGTCTTGCGATTACAAAATATTATCAAAAGGATTTTCTCTTTTTTGACTAATCAACGATAGGATCCAAACTTCATCAATTAAGTTGTATTTGCTGAAGAGTAGAATATATAGACAACAATTCATTTGCACAATATATAAATCTCTCCAACATTGTGTAAGCGGGACTCATACTGAGAGGTTGTTGTTGTTGTATGTTCTTCCTTTGTTGCAAACAGTGAAATCAATAACTAATAAAAAAAAAAGGGTAAATGGGTGTTAAGTTTCATGAGAAAACTTTTTCGAAGTATGGGTTATAATACGTTGACACCAATATATACTATCCTTATTCCCCCTTTCTTTGCTTCTTTTGTTTTTTTAAATGAAGCAATATGCAATAAACTTTTCAATTTAGAATGATATTAATTAATTAAGTATTTTTGGTATACATCGATGATGGTTTGAAGGAAAATAATAAAAAATTGTACAATATATTCATTTGCATTTCATATTCAAATATCTTTTATATTCTCTATATTTTGAGAAAAGAGGACACCATAATAAATTTTTTTTTGAAAAAATATAGGAATGTAATCACACTAATGATATTGTCAAACGGATATTTAGTATTCTCCCACCGTAGAAATAAGTATTCTTTTCACAGATTTTTTTTATTTAGGTGGGTGGGGGGGGGGTTGTCTGAGGGGGATGATGTAAGAGCATTTCCTCACGAAGTAGATATGAGGAGAGAGAAGCGAAGCCAGGGAGAGGCAAGTATCTGCACTGAAGGCCTCGTAATGTGTACCTCGCGGGGAGGCTCTTCTTGTGCAAGCCAACTCATGAAGCTTATTTTATTTTTTAAAATTTTTTATTAGTTTTTGTTAATTCAAAAAATAAAGTTGTATATTATATAGTGGATTCATGGGTATTCTTTTTTTGTAGTGAGGAAAAGTGGTGAGCTTGTCATTGTAGACAGTAAGAATTGTGAGCTAAACAGCTGGAGAGATGACTAATGTGGTAGTGGTAAGGCCCAGCTGGTGAGCCAAAAAATGGCTCACGATTGTTTTTGCTCTAAGACGATGGCCACAGAAATACTGCACATCCACCCGCCTACATTTTCATTGCATCGCTTGCAGTCTTTTGTTTTTGTTGGCAAGAAAGGTAAGAATATAATTTAGGTTTCCCTTTTTTCAAGGGCTTTTTCTATATTATTCTCATAGAGGATACGAAGAAGGTTTCTATGCAGAACTTCATTCCACACTACTGTGGAATGTAATGACAGACCATGCTTTGGTAGCCAGTCGACTGCAAAATTTCCTTGCCTAAAAATATGGGTAATATGAGCATTGTTACACAGTTGAATGTAAGTATGAATATCTTGTACCAAAACTTGAATCTCTTTTAGTCTTTTGTTTTGGAACTTCGGACTTCTATTGACATGGTGGCCCTGTTAGAAAGGTATGTGCTTTTCTTTGTTGACAAAGTTTTTTTTTTTTGAATTGACTTTGTTGATTAAGTTATTAGCCAGATCATGTGTAAATTTTTAAAGTACTGCATTGGAGATAGCTCCAAAATTATTTTTCATTATCTACAGAATTTTTTTTTTGAACTGACTTTGTTGACTAAATCTTTTTACGAGCGTATGTCTGCAACTGAATCTTCCTAAATCCCGCAAAAATAAAACTTACATCGAAAGTTGTTGTTATTATTATTATTATTATTATTATTATTATTATTATTATTATTGTACAAGAAAAAAAAAAATCCCATGATGGTTAAACTTCAGATATATGACACAGTGATGTTGCACATTGGAGTTGGCAAGTTGCATTATTTAATAATCTTCCTTCTAATTAAGAATGATGTTGAATTAGTAATGGCGCGCTGCATGAAACACCTTGTTGCAAATAAGGATTTTTTTTAACGCTTATGGGTATCTGTTTTATCATAATCGAACTATTGTTAGTTTATAAAGAAGTAGAACTCTCTGATCATGTATTTTTTTTTAATTACAAAACTCATATCTAAAATCTTACTTACTAAAATTGAGTATAAAACTATTTGAATCAATCTATATTAATAGAAAAATCAGTGTAATAAGTTTTAATAAACACAACTACAAAAGTACATAGACGTCATTATGGACACTCTACATGTATTCAAGGTCACGTCTCCCTACCGGAAAAAACGAAAGGCCAAAAGAAGATGAGTAGATGACTAGTCCATTTTATTTTAGGACAATAATGCCCCTGGACTTACTTATTATTAAACCAGCATAGCCCCAGAATTTTTCTGGCTGAGCGCATAGACCCAGAATTTTCCTGTGATTTTGGTCAATGCCTTGCCTTAACAAACTGCTAGGATATCCTAGCTAGTTTTGTTCATCGTTTTCTTTCCAGGATCTTACTTCCAGCAATCTGGCATCAGTTTGTCATGCAAGAATTTAAGCTGGAGGAAAAGATGAAGTTCTGCAAGGTATACCAAAATCACATGAATGAACAGCCCAACAAAGTTCCGAAAATCGGATACAAAAGACTCAAACACTCTCTTAAGCAGTGTAGGACACATATTCAATCCCAACCTGAAAATAAGCCTGAATGTACCGGTAAGGGACGACAAATACTTTGAAAATGAATGACATTTTTCACTTGTTCATCTGTTTAAACATTTTCTTTTTGTTTTTCTGGCAGAATGCGATGAGAAATTCTTCGGCTCCTTGTTGGATGAAATGTCAGCTGTAGCAGAATGCTTTAACAAACAGGCTAAGAAATTGCTACATCCGCCATTGCTGAAGGGCATCTGGAAATACTACTGTGTAGGATGCTATGGAAATGGCTTCGAAAAGGGTGAAAACCTGCTTATTTATGCAATGTTCAATGCCATTGCATTTAGAAAAATCCTCAAGAAATATGACAAGGTATATCATACAGACCACATTAGATGCAACCCCTCAAATGCATTTTTAGCTTCTTTTCAACTTGTTTTTAGTAAAAGACATTCGCCATAAAACAAGAATGCATATATCTGGAGCTCCATGTCACTGTATTGACAAGACCCAGATCAGGTTTGCTGTTGGATTATGTATGTGTAACATGGTGTTTCTCAACTGATTCATTTTGCACTTATGAGGTTCATAACTGTGAGAAAGGGCAAGCATTCAGAGGAGTGCAGGTTAAGCAGAAGGAGATCCTTCATTCCCCTTGGTTCTGCGAGCTCATGGCTTTTCACATGAATCTAAGGGATCGAAAGCTCAAGTCAGGATCAGGGGAGGCAAATGCATTTTTCGAGGGGTTGGCCCTCGCGTTTTCTGCTGAAGAGAAACCGTCAATGACTTGTGAGCTATTCGGTTCCACAAAGGTTGATGTAGACTTGACTTGCTCTATTTGCTTGGTAAGTCAAAATGCAATGGCAATCTCATCATTCATCAAACAGCCATTCTTGGGTTGGAGTGCTCTAACTACAATGAATTCGGAAAGCAGGACACAGTATTTGACGCAGTGGCTCTAAAATGCGGGCATATTTTGTGCTATATGTGCGCTTGTTCAGCAGCATCAGTGACTATCGTCGATGGGTTGAAGATGGCTGAACCACACAAGAAGTGCCCTTTATGTCGACAGGTAACCCCCCCCCCCCCCAAAAAAAAAGGCAAAACTAAAGAAATTGTTTTTGAAAATTCAGATATCGATTTGTTGGACAGGTGGTGGTATTTCTTATTTTGCAAATTGTATTTCTTTAACCACCACTGTCAACCGTGTCAAGTGAGCCAGGAATGTCAGAATATTGTGGAAAGCGACAGGGCTTAGACGACAGAAAGTCTTTTGCAAAAAAATACTGCATAATGCATATTAAGTATTGACAGCAATCTCAGGGATAAGAACAGAATACCATTCTGAATACAGATGTCACAGAATTTGCCCTTTGGCTCATGGCATGGACTTTGAATTTTTCAGAATGGAGTATATGGAGGGGTTATCCACCTGGAAGAACTCAACATTCTATTGAGTCGAAGGTACATAAACATCTACGTCTCAACTTTGCCAAGTACGGTACATAACGATCTAGTAAGAGGAGACGAATGATATTAACATTTTGTGTTTTATCTTCAACGGAATTATATCAAAAAAAGGTTGTTAGACATATAAAGGAGGTCATTTAACTATACATGTTCGTAGGAATTTGGATCGTCTTGTGAGGTTTATTAGTGTATACAGGAGTTGTTTGTATTGTATTAGGATTCATTTCTTCCCTTTCGAGGTAAATTTATAATAGGCAAAAACAAAGAGATGTATTCCATTATGAAATTGACTTGAACAATGAAAGTTTTGCAGGTGCCCTGAATATTGGAGAAATCGGCTGGAGACGGAGAGAGTGGAGAGGCTTCGACTGGTTAAGGAACATTGGCAGTCACAATGCAGGGCTTTTGTGGGAGTCTGAGTTTCCTGTGCATAATTCCCCTAGTGCTTAAATTTTTGACATGTTTGTTAAATACACACATGGTATTTCCCCTCTTTTTTGGATTTTGTTTTTGTCTTGTTTTTGGTCGAAATAGCATCTCAGTAGACTATTGTTGTCTTCATTTCATTGTTAGGATTTGGTACAGCAAAGAGAACAATTATCCATTAACGAAAACATCATCGAAAGCAACGCGATTATAAACTCAGCTACTTGTTTGATCAAAGAATTAACAAACAAAAGTATTAAGCTACAGATACTCCGTGATCTTGTTTATCTTCTATTCTGTTCTTTTATATCAAGTTTCAATTACTTCTGCCGTGAGTTATCAGCAGTCTGTTAATACGATGCACATTTTGTTAAATGCAATATGACTTCACTCAAAGTCATGGAGAGATCAAACTCAAAACTTCACATTAATCGCAGTGTATAACCACTACCCCAAAAAAGCACACATTAGGATGCTTGACGAATTGCAGATGGATGAAACTTTGAATGTTGAAGGAAGATCTTGGCTTTAGACTTAGAATAGCAGATCATTCATTGGAGAAGGCTGACAAATTTTCTTTCTACATTTTGTCTTTTAATTGATATTATCTGTGAATACAAAAGTGTGGAAGGGTGATGCAGGCAGGGACAAAATTGCCCATATAATTAATCTATATGGCAAACAAGAAGATACAGAATAAATTTTAGAAGCACAAGAAAGGTTCACCGGAGTTGACAACATCAAATTTCCTACCAAAATTGGCGAGTTCCATCGATAATTCTCATCAATTGCCTATTTGCCAGGTGACTGCAAACAGATTCAAAAGCTATCTACTAGAAGTGTCATTCCTGCCTCTTGACCCTCTTCTTCATCCTATTACCTCGCTTCGATCCCTGCATCACATTCAATGCAATCCTCGTCAGAACATTTGACTTCGTTCTTCAAACCATTACGAGCCTCCTAAAGAACTTATGCAAATCAACCCAAAAACAGGGATCATTTCACAATTTTTCTTTCTTGATAGAGATATGGATATCATAAATTACCAAGCATATTCAGAAGTTTCTTTTGTAAATCCGGGGGGGGGTCCACTACCGATAGTCACAGAGGTTGACAGGGAAAATAAAGTACCTCAGTTGATAATGCCCTAAGGGGATCTCGGCCTCTCTTGAACTTATTCTTTGCACCTGGATGTTGACCAGACTTTCGTTTGCCTCCCATTGCTGCTCGAGCTAACTTAACAATCTTGCTTGCTTCTAGTGTGGTTGGGTCCAGCAAATATTCAGGAACATCACGCAAGTGTACAGGAGGTTCCTTCTTGCTCAGCACTTTGTCATGCTTCAAAAGATCTACAAAAGACTCAGATTTTAGATGTCTACAAATTGGGCTCCATAAGATGATTTTTAAGAGCTTTAGGGATATTAGGCTCACCTAAATCTCTAGGATTAGCTTCAAAATGGGATTTCAACCTGAAGAAGTTGACAGGCAAAATGCAGTCAGTAAAATAAAGGCACCAGGAATGATGCATGCTAGCCTGAAATATGGGTCCCGTCTTACTAATGAAATTCAAGAGTAATAACTTGTTCAAAAAGCCCGCCTAAATTTCTTTGAACTTAAAAAAATAAAAATGTAAAAACAACAGCCTAGGATTACTTGCTACTTGTATTCAAAGTTTCTGAGGTCACTTCACTCCCCCCCGCCAATAACTGTAAATTGAACAAATATAACTCTACCAATGCATGATGTAAAGCAGCAAAATGCTTCATTCAATTTTCACCAACTCTTAACACCATAGAACATGCCTGTCTTGTTACATAAAAGCTGGCACATTATTCATCAAGTTATTGTATGCATGACATCGGGCACCAACACCAGTTACACCACCAACTTAGGAACTTACTTTTCAGAGTTGAGAATTTCATTTCTCAAATCCTTAGCACGTGATTCTCGTACAGCTAGTCTTGTTACACTTCTTGCCACATCCTGTAAATAGTAAAAAATAGTTTCAGCATTTAAATGATTTTGACACACTAATTCTCATCTTTACCTATCCATTAAGCTTAACCTTCTAAAGCCCTGTTTGATGAGGGAAACTGGAATGGAATGGAATCAGGACTTGAATCCTGGGGGGTTGGGTATGGAACTTGAATTCTGAACCCAGTTGTTTGGTGAAAATTGGAATGGAATCAGGTCGCACTCCTTGCTGTTTGGTGAGTAGTTTTGGAATGGAATTAACTCTGTTTTTATTTTAGAAATATTATATGCAAGTATGAATATTTATAATAATAATATTTACTATAATAACAATAATAATTACTATAATAATAATAAATTACAATAATAATAATAATAATAATTATTATTATTATTATAACAATAATAATAATGATTATATAATAATAATAACTATTATTATTATTATATTATAATAATAATAGTTATTATAATAATAATTATTATTATTATAATTATAATAACAATAATTATAATAATAATTATTATTATTATTATCATTATTATATAATAATAATAATAACAATAATTATTATTATTATATTATAATAATAATTATAATAATAATAAT
>JACYFF010031956.1:106874673-106909997 GCA_017589665.1 Selenicereus undatus | reverse complement strand
TATTATTATTATTATTATTATTATTATTATTATTATTATTATTATATTATAATAATAAGAATAATTATAATAATAATAATAATTATTATAATAATTATTATTATTATTATTATTATAATATTATAATGATAATAATAATAATAATTATAACAATAATAACAATACTACTACTACTACTACTACTACTACTAATAATAATAATAATAATAATAATAATAATAGTTGTAGTAGTAGTAGTAGCAGCAACAACAACAATAATGTTGAACCCTGGGGATGAGAACTTGAAACCCCCCAATAATAGGAGGGTTCAAGTTCCAGGGGTTTATGGGGGAACTTGATCCCCCCAGGTATCAAGTTCATTTTCCCAAATTTATCACCAAACATTAAGGAGTGGAACTTGAACCCTGAGGATTCAAGTCCCCAACCCTTTTTTGCTCACCAAACACCCCCTAAATTGTCTACAACATCTTCTAACCATCAATTTAAACCACATATCAAAAGTACCTCAGCCCGATATCTTAAGGACTCCACTGCATTCTTGGTGAGTAAAGGAAAAGGAGCGATGAAATTTGCTTCACTGCTGTCATTCTCTGCTAATGTAGACTTTAGTTCTTCAAATGCATCCATCTCATCCGAGGATACCTATGATTGCGTGAATATCAGCAAGATACAAACTTTTAGCTACAGAAGCATATGGTGAAGTAACACGAATGCTACCAGGATGTTCATTATGGAACCAAGGTTTCTAGTTATCACAGTTATCTTAATAGACAATCCACAGTATGCACCAATAGAACCTAAGAACCAAGTTTTTTTTAATGTATATCCCCCCAAAGGGCTCTTGGAATAAGTTCGTTGGATCCCTAATCTATTAGATCTACATGGTGCAGAAAGACAAACAAGAAAAGAGAATCAAATGCTAAACGTAGTTCCCTCATCCACTAGATTCCATAATAATGGAAGGCAAACAACAAATGAGAAGCATGCAAGTAAGAGGACTCCCGATAAAATGAATCCAATAACTTTATACTAGCAGTTTCCTTTGCGATTCATACGTTGTAAAACATTGGCTGCATCAATCTAGCTGAAAATTTCTTGACGAGCTATGAGGATTTAAGATCAGTGGGGACTGGGCACTGATTTATCAATGTTTATCCTATCTCATATTTCTAGAATCACCTCACACACTCATTATCAGTAGTAGATAGCTCTTCCTACAAAGTCTGTTGGACGTTGGTACTCGAGACTTGGGTCCCTTTCACCGAAGGTGTACCAGTTATCATGCCCACGGCAAACACTAGGCAGCCAAGTGCATCCGAACCTAGGTCAATAGCGAGATTGGTGAATAGATGCTCTATGTGCAAAGAGGATTTGGAGTTTCCTGATCATCTACTGTTGCATTGTCAATTTGCAAGGGCTCTTTAGGAGTTATCCCACAGTTGCTTGGGGGTTTCTCTAGTTGTTTCTGATTTGTGAGGAATCATCTTTTGGCTTGGGAGGGTGCTTTTGGTAGGAAAGTTAAAAAGAAAAGTGCTTTATTGATCCCACATGTGATTTTTTGGACTATTTGACGAGAGAGAAGCATAAGAGCCTTTGAAGGACAGGAAACGCCTCTTCAATGAATCAAAGATATTATTACCAAGACTCTTTTTTTCCGGGACAGTGGGAACTTTCGCCAATCTTCTTTTGATGTAATTGATTTTGTGGATAGATTCCATCATGAGTGTATATAACTTGTAGGATGCCTGTAGTGCTTGCATCCATCCTTTGTTCATATTTTATTTATATATATTTTACTTTTTTTCCTTGTCAACAAAAAAAGCCATGAAATATCTGGAAAAGGTTCTAGTCCCGCGACTCCAGTCCCTGCCAGAAAAGGGAGCAGGTGGGTGGTGTACCTTTCATCAAGGGACATTCGTCAGAGAGACTTAGCTTTTGTGGTCGATGCAATGAGCTGAATGAAAGCTAAGAGAAAATGAAAGGTGAAATCTCCAATTAACTTCCTCACTGGTATATGTCTAGTTATATTGTTCCAGGAATTACAGCATGCACTTTCGGATAAGTCACTGGCTTCCAATTATTTTTATTTCTTCCCTTTTTCCCCTCTGACAAGGGAGTGGTTGGCTGGTCACCTCAATGATCATGTGCACCCCTGGCACATTGTGTGCCAGAGAGGGGTCGAAGGTAAAAACAGGCATCCCAAGCCCTGCAATTTTCAGGAAAAAAGGGGAGGGCCCCTGACCCTCGGATCAGGTCATTTCATAAACACATACCAAAAACTTCTCAAGGAACCGAAACACGAAGATAGATTATCGTCCTTGAATATCCACAGCGAACACTTACAAGAGAAACAGATGCACCAGTATTATGAGCTCTTCCAGTGCGCCCAATTCGATGCACATATCCTGCAGCAGTTTGAGGCAACTCAAAATTTATAACCTGCAGAAAAGAGACTAGGATTGTCACATCAAATCACCAGCACACATTTCATAACAGATCCGATTCCACTATTAAGCGAGCCTGGACAAGCTATAGATGAGTTAGCAGAAGCCATTTTACTGTAACACAAACACTGGATAGATAGGCAATCCTCATATTAGCATCAGACAACACTAATGTCCATGGTACTTTCGTAGTTCAAGGTATCATTTCCAAAAGTGCTGTAGACTGTAGCTTTCACATGACTTCCCACAAAGCATACAAAATTTTAAACCATTTTAGAACAAAGAAACAAAGGAAGCCAACAAGAGGACAAGACAGACATTGGCCAGTAAACAGCAAGCCCGGGCAAAGTCACTGTCAGGATTGGCAAAATTGTTTACATACCCATAAAAGATATATCACAGCACAAGATCTGTAACAGGATATTAAGTGCATATCCCATTTTGCTTACATACCGTGTGCACATTTTTGAAATCAATGCCCCTAACCACACCAAATTCAGCATCCAATTTCTGCTTAGCATGCTTTTTGGATTTCTTGCCCTCTGTATTCTTCTCGGTGTCCTCTTGCTCCTTCTGATTGGGTTGACTATCATCTGTAGCAATTAAGTAATCAAAAAGTCCCGCATTGAACGCCTGATTGTATCAGTTGCCAGGATAAAGACCAAAAAAATATTAGCATCAAATTAAGTCACAAGTACAAAACTTCAGCATCTCTAGTGTCATTGGTGGTGGCACAGACATTTACAAGAGTAAATCGAAAAACTTTAACAATACCTCCAGAATGTGTAGCCGAGAATTCTGGGGCAATTCAGCATTTAGAACAGCTGACTTTATTGCAAACTGCCATGAGAAATAAGTAAACAATAAACAGTTAAACAATCTTGCAGTCCCCTAAACATTATCAGCTGGACTGGCATCTCTCTCTTGCAAGGTCATAAGTCCTGACAACAGGAGCCATACTTATGTGTACAGTTGAATTAAAAACATGCTTGATTCAATGCAATGCTAAATGCGACATTATTAAAAGTAAAGGCATGAAGACCAGGAAAGAATAACGAATGTACCAAAGAGGACATATAGTACCTGCTCTAGGAAAAGTTTCAATCTATATCCCATGTCAATTGAATTAGTAAATATCAGCAGCTTCTTCTGAACCAGCTCTAATTTTAAGAGGGCAAGGATGTAGAGAAATTTATCCCGGGCACTGCAAGAAATCTGGAAAATTCATGAAAATTAATTAAGCAGCACAAACAAATAGTTTCAGAAAATAAAAGGGTCAAATTGTGCCACGTGAAAATATGAAGGACTTGGCCCGGGAATGCAAAAGCCTCCCCACACGCTTCCCATCACCCCCCCCCCCAAAATAAAAAACCCCAAAATGTGAAAGCAAGGAAAAGGAGATAGGTCAATAGCAGAAGAGCCTTGCACGGAACATTTTAGTGCCCAAAAGTAATAGTATAGCTAAAAGCATTCTGCATAGCCCCAGTGTCACCTTCCTCTGCTTATAATCTGCTTTTTCACGCATTCGTTTTTTCATTCGAAGTCCTGCTCTAGTGCCGCGATTCTCACCATGAATAATTGTTTAAATCAAATATCCATCTATTGAGCCTATGTAATATGGAAGAACTCATAGCATAGGATAGACAAAATTAAAAACCCTCGATCCAGCATGAAAAGCAAATAAACCTCGATCCAGTTTTTCATCAAGTGATTAACGCAAATTGATAGCCTAATATGCCTTTTATAGATTACAGAGTAAACCACAATTCTACTCAGATAACACAAGAAGTTCCCTTCCCTCATTCTAATCACACATAGTAAAAGTACTTGTTTTAGCAGACCGTCTCTGGCATAAGATTGATGCATGAACTAGCAAGAAAAGCTACATTTTTTTTCATCAGCAGACAATATAATATGAAGTATAGCAGAGTAGTACTTGGGGGAAAATTCTAGTTTTTCTTACCGAGAATTGTTGTACGCTTTTTGGGATAATCTCATCCTTTCTACCTCCAACCTCTGGCAGAGTCAAAATATAAGGATTATGCAGAATAAGCTTCTTCAGCTTCTCAACATCAGCACTACATACATAAGCATGGAATATTTAATACAACAACATGACGTGGTGCACAACATAGATAAATGAGGAAATGCTCACCTTGAAGTAGCAGACATCAGAAGGCACTGACAACGTCTAGGAACATGGGCAGTTAGAGCTCTAAGGTCATCTTCATATCCATATGACAAAAGAAGATCTCCCTGAACATAAAATATAGTTGATTAGTACAAATACAACTTCGCCACTACACATACCTCCGTCAACGGAATCATACACACAGTGTGCTGCAATCATAATCTGGAGTAATAAACATGGACTGAACACCGCAACACAAAGATGCTGCACGATAAGTTAAAAATAGAGAATTAGAAATTAACCTCATCAAGAATAAGCATGGAAAGTGATTCCTGAATGGCTTTTGGTTGAAGACTGCCAGATGACAAGCACGTATGTATGCATGCCGGGGTCGATACTACAACATCAGGAGAACCCGACAATGCTGTTTTCTGAAACAAGAAGGTAGAAAATTGAAATTAATAGCAACATTGCCCACTAGCATTGACATTTATACCCAACAAAGCATCCTCATTGCTGAGGCCAAAGATATTTGACGAGGTATTTTTCGTTTTTCTTTCTTTCATTTCGTTTCAACCATAATATGAAGTAAGTCAGAAAAGCCAGACTAACCAAATCAGAAGAAGACATGGTGCTGGTGAGCTGAGCCACTTTCAACTGAGCTCTGCACAGCTCTATAAGCGACATTACTTCCGTATAAACCTGAGCAAAACAAAAAATTCAAAAACAAAAGCCAAATTCTCATAAACCATAAAAAGCTTCCATCTTTAAAAAAAAAAATTTACAATCAACCCGGCATACCTGATGGCATAATTCGCGGGTGGGAACAAGCACAAACGCTGTGGGAGCAAGTTTGTTATTTGAACCCGAATCAGAAAACAATTTCTGAAGTAATGGAAGCAGATAAGCAAATGTCTTCCCCGAACCCGTTTTCGCTCTGGCAACAACATCCTTACCTTCCTGCAATCATTTCACTATCAAAAATTCCGAATTGAAAATCCAACAGAAATTGAGTTTCATTCATCTAATTTTGGGAAAGATACTTACGAGGATTAATGGAATTGCAACTTGTTGAATTGGAGTCGGCTTTTCAATGGATTTTTTTATCAGAGCTTGAACTAAGCGAGGGTCAAGGCCAAGCTCCTCAAAGCTCTGTTCACAGGGGCAGAGCCAGGATTGTTGAATTGGAGTTCTCTTGGAAGAAAACGGATTAGTGCTAGTTGGTTGTTCATTGCTAGACGGTGGTTGAGTACTTTCTTTGCCACTTTCTTGGATCACTAGTGAGTTTTCTGATGCAGAGCTTGAATCAACAGATCGTTTAACTGTCTTGTTGAAAAACTTCTCCATTTCAAACTGAAAAACACAATCAAGTTCTTACTTAGGTTCATGGTTTTTAGTAAATTATTAAATCAACCAATTATTTATCACAAACAAAAACAAATTTGATAGAACTTAATAAATTTAACACAAATAAACAAACAATAACCAACAAATTACCCCCAATTCTAATTCCTAAATCCTCAATCGAGAAAGGCAAAACCCTAATTTCTTAATTGATGAATAGATCTCCAAATTCAATGGCGGATCTAGCAATGACAGATCTAGAGTTTCGAATTAAGGGTGCCCACCTACAAACATTCATCACCATATGTACCATAAAATAAAGTTTAAACAATACAAGAAATATTACAATAATGTACTATTACAACTGTCATTTACGTTTTTTCACTTTTTGGAAGCGATACATGATAGAATCATTAGACATTGAGTCAAATATCTTAAAATGAAATTGAATCGATCCATATAAAACTGGAAAAAAAAAAGAATATGAAACTTAGAAATTTAGCTCACTTAGTTAAAACAAGCAACACATTAGTTCAAATGAAGAGCTGAGACAATGACATAACAAGCAATGTAGCTACCAAACCATTGATTAATCAATTGAAAATCAACCAAGAAGCAACACATTAGTTCACTTAAGAGCTAATATTACATGAAACCATCCATATTATCATGCTTCACTTTCCATTTAAATTATATACATGAATAAATCAATGAAAAATAATAACCATGCAATTTCCAGTTAACTAAAAACAACTTTCACTAATTGATTAACAGTTAACAATTGACAAGTGCGCATGAATTCTAGGGATGTTCATCAAACACTTCACGATTACAAATTGGCAGAAATTGATACTTAAAATTAATTGCACAATCTAATTTGTCCACCACCACCAAAATCAAACATTCAAATTGAAATTGGGCATGAAAAATTAAACACAAACAGAAAACTTCAGAAAGAACAAATGAAAACAAACCTATTGATTGATGAGTCGAAGCCTCCAAAGAGATACTTGAACGTTGAACAATTCACTAATCACTTGCTATCTACAGAACATAATTTGATAACAAGCAATTAGAAGTGTCAAATGATGAAAATCGAAACCCTAACTAACTAATAGGCCTAAAACTAACCGAACTAACCTGCTGGCTGCTGCTCGCAGCCTCGCTCGGTGGTGGACTGCCGACTGGTCGCCGGTCGGCTCGGCGGAAGGCGGCGTGTCGTCTGGCAACGTCGGCGGAAGGCGGCGTGTCGTCCGGCAACGTCGGCGGAAGGAGGCTGCGTGGAGGCGACTGTCGAGAAGGGCAGAAGGCACGCGACAGGGGGCTGGGCAGTTGGGGCGGACTCGGGCACTGAGAGTTTTGAGGGTTGATGGTCTGGGTGTTGCGTTTCACCGAGAGCCAAGTAAATTATTTTTTTTTTAAATCAAGCCTAGGAAATGGGCCATTCGGCCGCGCTTCACTGTCAGGCACATACATCCAAGGTTCCAAGCGATCCATTAAGTCAGAGCCAGCCAAAGTCAGCAACTTCAACTGTTTTTGGGTCTTTTTCAGGGGTGCTTACTTATAATATTTTTACAGAATTCAAATAAGCCTATTAGAGTTTTTTTAGGCTAGCTTAGTCATAAATCCGTCAATGTTTAAATTACTAACTTATTCAACACAAATTCAATGAAAATTAGTAAATTAAACATAAATAAGCAAAAAATAACAAACAAAATTAGCTCAACTTTAAATTTTCAACCGAGAAGATAATTAGGTCAAAATCCTCATTTTTCAATTCATGAATCATAAGTAAATCACTAAGCTAATCAATTATTTAACATGAATGTAACTAAAATCTGTAAAATAAACATAATTATTTACAAATTAACAAAATCAAAAACAAAAATTGGGGATTCCTTGAATTTACCTCAAATTTGGAATTAGGAGGAAACTAGGAGGAGGCTGGAAGAGGCCGAGTGCGGCGCCGTCCGATGGGCAGTCACTAGTGGTGGCGGAAGGCGTTGACCGGCTCACCGGCAACGCAACCAAAAATTGGGCAGAGAGACAGGGAGAGTTTGGGGGTGGGCGACTAGGCGTGGCTGCATGGGGTGAAGGGGTCTGTAATTCGTTCTGGGCAACGAGAACCAACAAAGAAAAATAGAGGAAAGGTAAAAGTGAACTACTGAACTCGCAAAAATCTTTTAAGTTTCTGGAGATATCCAATTGATTCTGCAATGAGACCAGAGAAATCGCAGCCAGCAAGTATACATGCACAGCAAATACTAGATTGAACTTTTAAGCCTGATTCCATAAACTAGACTTTTGAACTTGATCTTTTGTGAGATTGCACCTTTACCATGATTTGATAAACCAGGCTTTCTGCATTTGATATTTCGATCATTCACCATATCACCTCGTACCCAAACACTTCAAAATTGATAATTAACATGCCTTTACCATTTCTTAGCTAAATCTCTCATATATCGGCTAAATCCATCTGCCAGCAGCTGTCAATATATAAGAAATGTATCAGGATGAAAGAGTTGCAACTATTTTCTGAGCGTTGATGACCTCTATTTCAACAACGTCGTTCTCTTTTCAGTAAAACATTGCAGTTTTTCTTGTTTTCTTCCTCCAAGAACTTCTATAACTCCTGTAAAATACCTGTAAACAGATGGATAGCTTTTGGTAATCAAGAATGTCACTTGTAGATTCCCTTCAGTTTGCCCATAAGGAAGCAAAGCGGCGACATCAGTATTAGCTATATCCTACATGCCTACACAACATACAAAGATGCGCGCAACTCAGATAATGACAATATATCTTCAGGCGGTGGACCTCATAAATTTGTGCCTGGCAATATGCTGCAATGATAATCAACGGTACTTGGTCAGCAAAAGAAGACTGTTTGTCGAGTAACAAATTCGAAACAACCAATCACCATATTGTAGAGTTGCACATTACAAAAAAACTCACACATTACTCACACGAAAGTCAGAGCAGATAATGCCCTCCAGCATCCACATGGATCACGTTCAACCCAGTCTGGTGCGCTGTTCCGCCATTTTTGTCTTCAGAGATCGCAGTGCAGTCTCTACAAAGCTTATTTAATTAACCTTTTTACTATTAATTGAATGCTCAATGACCAGAAGTTATACTATCACATCATTGTGGTGCTTATCAGTCTATAGAACAAAGGCTACAAATCTCTTCAGACTTAGACTAACACGGGACACTACGCTGGGGAGAGGGGGGATTTGGTGTTGGTGCTTGTGTGTCAGATTACCGTGAACTACGTACATTTTGACTAGAACAAATTAATTGGCTGTGGGAGATTCAACTTCAACAAAGAAGTGACATTGATCAAAGGCATTACAGCACCTAGTAGAGAAGCAATCAAGTATCATCTGATCTGTGAAAAAAAAGCAAGGGTGACAGAAGGGAGGCGGAGAAGGAGATGCAGATGAGGCTCTTTATTACATCCAATTACATTTGGGATGGAAAGCCTCTTTATTATAGTTTGGGTGGAGGGAGGGGTGCGATTAAGAATATCCTTTAAAGGCACCTATTCCTCACAATATATATCATTAAATTTGACAAAGTCATGGAAACATATAATGATATAGTACGTACAAACTCAAGACTTTGATTTTCCATGGTCTTACAATGCTAAGATCAAATGAGACTACATACTAACAAGCTACAAAGACCTAGCTCATAGAATGAAGGCAATGCCAAAGTTCAGGTTAAACTATCGGCCTACACAATTTCTCGCACAAACGTAAAAACGTTGCTCCTTTGATCCCAACATTCAATCCTCTATATATCGTTCCACGTTTGGATTGGTAGAGACAATTAATTAATTAGGATGATTATTTTCTAGACCTTGAGATGATGTTGTAGTCTGGTAGCATCCTTGCCAACCGACACCCACCAAGCCAATGAATGTGGGCATCAGCGTCGACTTCCAATATGCTCCACAATTGTTTACATGCTCACAACTGTAAAAGCAGTAAAGGTCATTTCAAAAACTTATACATGGGAGCTTGGAAGCTTTGTTTCTAAGGATATATGTGGGAGCTGCCTTCACTCTCTGCGATGTCTCCAAAGAATTCAATGTCAAACTTGCTGTGGACATGTCTGTCGACAAATCTGGCAAGCTCGACATCATGATCAACAATTGTAGAATGCGATCAAGAGAAATTAACAACATGAGAAGAACAGAGAACGAGAGAGAAAAGATAAAAGAAATAAAACGCTATGTATTATTGGAGTGGAACATTCTGGTATATATATATTGTTCCCTTAACCACCTGTAAACAACCTAACAACCTTCTAATAAATCAACAAACTGATTTTTAAAAAATAAAAGCAGAAATAAAAAGTGATATAATCTCTTCAGCCCCCCCTCAAGTTGGACTTGGATGAAAGACAAGACCCAACTTGACAGCTAAATCAGAATGCTGCATTGCTGAAAGAGGCTTGGTCATTATATCAGCGAGTTGATGGTGAGAACTGACATGAGAGGTCTTCAGGAAGCCTTCTTGAATCTTGTCCCTAACATAGTGACAATCTATATCCAAGTGCTTGGTACGATTGTGAAATACAGGGTTGGCTACAATATATTGAGCAGATTTGTTGTCACAGTACAATGTGAGGGGTAGATGTATAGGAATCTGAAGATCGCAAAGAAGGCCAACCATCCAGACAAGCTCACTGGTGGTCTCTGACATAGCTCGATATTCAGACTCAGCAGAAGATTTAGAAACAGTGGCCTGTTTATTAGTTTCCTAGGAAACCAGGCAACCACCAAGAAAAATGCAAAAACCAGTAAGAGATCTTCTAGTAGAGATGCACCTTCCCCAATCTGCATCTGTGTAGGCACGAAGACTAAAATCAGATTGGGCTGAGTAATATAACCCAACATTCACTGTACCTTTGAGGTATCGCAGCAAATGAAGGGTTGCTTGCAAATGTGGTTCCCGAGGTTGATTGACAAACTGGCTAAGGTGTTGTATAGAATATGATATGTCATGCCGAGTAATATTAAGATACAACAACCTGCCAATGAGCCGTCTATAAACTGCAGGTTTAGAAAGCAATTCGCCTTTGTCAACCGAGAGTTTGAGGTTTGTAGGTAAAGGAAAAGTAACAGGTTTGCATGCTGTAAGACCAGCATCTTTGAGAATGTCAAGGATGTATTTTCTTTGATTGAGGAAAGTCCCAACCGAGGACCTTGCCACTTCAATACCCAAAAAATACCTCATGAATCCCAAATCCTTGATAGTAAAGGTTTGGTCAAGAGCTTGTTTGAGCAAAACAATATCAGTAGTAGCTGCTCCCGTGATCAAGACATCATCAACATAAACGAGAACTACCAAAAATGTGGAGCCAGAACCCTTAGTAAATAGAGAATAATCATGTTTAGACTGAACGAAACCTTGAGCAAGAAGGAAGGCAGTAAACTCCTTGTTCCATTGTCGAGAGGCTTGTTTGAGCCCATATAGTGATCATTTAAGCTTGCAAACCTTGCCCTCATCCTTCATATAACCTTCTAGGGGCAGTATATAAATTTCCTCACCTAAGAAACCATGGAGGAATGCATTATTGATGTCAAGCTGGTGTATCGACCAATGTTTGACAGTAGCTAATGCAATCAGGGTTCTGACAGTAGGTAACTTGGCGACAGGGGAGAAAGTATCTGTGTAGTCCTCATCTGGAATTTGATCAAACCCTCGAACAACAAATCTGGCTTTGAACCTTTCAACTGTACCATCAGATTTGAACTTGATTTTGTACACCTATTTGGAGCTAATGGCCTTTTTGCCAGGGGGTAAATCAGTGATTTCCCATGTGTCATTGGTTTCTAAAGCAGTTATCACATGTTCCATGGCATCAATCCACCTAGGGTCTTGGCTAGCTTAAGTATAAGTGTGCGGCTCTCTTAAGGAAATAACATTGCATAAAGATGTGACATATTCAGGATGTAAGTGGTTCAAATCTGAGGGTTGGAGAAGGGGATATAAAATAGTGGAATGATCTGATTTAGGTGCAAGTGTAGATGCAGCACAAGCAAAGTCTTTGAGCCAACTAGGAGGTTTGACAATTCTAGTAGTTCTTCTTAGGGAAGGGGAATGATTTGTAACTGATAGGTTATTAGAGGGTTCTTGTGCTGAAAGGGCAAGAGTATGAGGTGGATGATCATTTACAGAGGTGAGAATAGGTGATTGCTCTGGAATAGGTGATAAAATAATTTGTGTGGTAAATTGAGGTGATGACTGGGCTGGGGGTGAAAACTCAGATTCAAGGAACTCAGTGGAATATGGGGACAGAGGTAAATATGGGGGCAATATACAAGGTGAATGATTTTGTTTTGGAAAATCATGTTGTCTGAAAGGGAAGGTTTTTTCTTCAAAATAAACATCCCTGCTAGCAAACACAGTGTGATTGTCTAAATCATACAGTCTGTATGCGTTTTGTCCAACAGGATATCCCAAAAAAAATACATCGTCTGCCCTTAGTAGGTGTGACAAGTCAGGCTTGAAACCATACAGACTTTCAAATGGGGACTTCCACTCCATAACAGAAGAAGGAAGTCTATTTATTATGTATGTAGCCGCAAGTATACAAGATCCCCAAAATTTGTCAGGAAGATTGGCATGTATTTTGAGGGCTCTAGCAGTTTCAACTAAGTGTCTATGCTTCCTTTCAACTCTCCCATTCTGTTGTGGTGTGCCAGCAACACTCTTTTGATGAGAAATACCAAATTGCTTAAAAAATGAATCACAGACATCTTGAAGGAACTCAGCGCCATTATCAGTTCTAATGGTCTTAACATTTGCTGCAAACTGATTCTAGACATGCAAAATGAAATTCTTTATTTGGTCAGGAACTTGCATCTTGTTATTCATCAAATACACCCAGGTAGACCGAGTATGATCATCAAGAATTGTAAGAAAATAATGTGCTCTACTAGTATCTTGTCTCTTATAGGGACCCCAAAGGTCTGCATGAATCAACTCAAAGGGAATAGTAGCCTTTGAACTGCTAACGGGGAAGGGAACTCTGTGAAATTTAGCCATTTGACATGAATCACATGTGAATTTTTTCAAAACATCACTAGGAATATTATGTAAATGAGACATTTTTGTCAACGATGCATGTCCCAGTCTAGTATGCAACAAAACCAAATCCTTATAGTGAGCCTTTGGAGAATCTTCTTTGGTATGAAAAAACACATTACCAACCACAGTCTGGTGTTTAAGATCAGCAATCTTCAATTTGTAAAGTCCTGATTCCTTATCACCATCAGCTACAATTCTTCTACTAATAGGGTCTTGTATCATGAATCCCTTTTGAGTAAATAGTGCCATGAGATCACCATCCTCCAGCAATTTGCTGATGGATAGCAAATTATACTTAAAATCATTCACATACAAAACATCCTTAAGAATAATGTTAGGATGTATCTGTATGTCTCCCACCATAGTGACAGTCTTGGTGTTCCCATCTAGCAGATTTATTAATATTGGCCTTTGCAATTTCCTCTTTTGATTAAAAGAGGATAAATGTGAAGATATATGATCTGAAGCTCCTGTGTCCACTATCCATGATATACTAGTAAATTCATCCAGTTGCATAAAAGAAGATGCAACCAGTGAGTTACCTGCAAATGCACCATGAACCGACCCAGCAGCCACATCACCAGAACCTCCAACTTGGCCAGTCTGTCCCTTGAGAGCCTTCAAAACCTCTTGGCAAACAGCATTGATTAATGCTGCATTAGTTCATTGAGCAGTACAATGATCCTCATTAACATCCAGGGGGCTTTCATGTGCAGGGATATCAGCATAACATTCTGATGTTGTAACTTGAGTAGCCAATTTTGCTCCATATTTCTCTTTGTACCAATCTGGATAACCATGAATTTTGAAGCATTGATCAATGCTATGACCTTTCACCTTACAATGCTGGCAAAATTTGTCACTCCTGGCCTTCTTGTTGTCCTTCTTGATAATAGGAACATGTTTAGGTCCATGTTTATGTACAACATAAGCCTCAGCATTAGGTATGGCTTGCATGCCCTCCTTCAACTACCTTTGCTTTTCTTGTTGTTGCAAGATATAATATGCCCTGTTAACAATAGGCAATGGATCCATGGCAAGAATTTGGTTCTTGATTGCATCATAACCAGAATTCAGTCCCATGAGGAACTGAAATAGTTTGTTTTTGGACTCTAGATCTAGAATTTTCTTGTGTAGATCACAAGTACATGCTTGAGCAGCTGCACACATACATCTAGTAAATACATCAATTTCCCGTAATTCAACCCAATGATTCTTCATCTTGGAATAATACATTGAGATTGGATCATTTCCTTGTGACAGGAGGATTAGATCACGATTTAATTGATATATCAATGGTCCTTGGGCTTCCCCAAACCTCTCAGCCAGTTCACTCCATAATTCCTTGGTTGAAGGAACATACATCAGACTTTCAACAATTGTTGGGACCATGGAATTCAGCAACCAACATCGCACCATGTAATCACACCGAAGCCATTTTTTCATATTTTCAGAACCTGCATCAGGTTTAGTGCAAGTTCCATCAATGAAACCTAACTTCAATCTAGCTCCAAGAGCCATACGCGCTGATCTGCTCCAACCAGTAAAGTTATCACCATCGAATTGCTTATTTGTAAGCTACAATCCTGGATGATCTGTTCCAGTTAGTAAGAATGGATCACTATCAGTCGCCATTGAAAAGAAATTTTGTGTTCTTTCAAGAATCAGACCCGTGAAAAACAAAATGGAATTTGGATTGATTAATCAAAACAGATGATTGATCAAGCAAAAGATTATGTGATCAATTCAGACAAATCAAATGCTGAATTGAATCGAGTTGTCAATAGGAATCCAGGAGCTCAACCATAGAGCTCTGATACCATGTAGAATGCGATCAAGAGATATTAGCAACATGAGAAGAACATAGAACGAGAGAGAAAAGAGAAAAGAAATAAAACGCTATGTATTATTGGAGTGGAACATTCTGGTATATATACATTGTTCCCTTAACCACCTGTAAACAACCTCACAACCTTCTAACAAATCAACAAACTGATTTTTAAAAAATAAAAGTAGAAATAAAAAGTGTTATAATCTCTTCAACAATGCTACTATAGGAGATGAAGCCAAGCTTAGCATAGTTGACATGCAATCACCTCGATGTTTTTGAGAGAGTGATTAACGTGAATCTAACAAGTACATCATTATCACAAAATTTCATCTTACCGTAGAAGAAATGGTCGAACATAGGAAAATTGCGTACTATGAGAACATAATTAAAACTTTATAAAAATTGGACCTTCATCAAACGAGTAATGCATATAAATTGTGGATGGAGGAGTGCTCTTGGCTGTCGACATGTACGTAGCGCATGCTCAAGCGTAGGTAGAAATGCATTAGATTCATTACATCAGGCAGAGGTAGAGCTTAGTCAGGGCTTAGGCTAACGCACGTTTCATTGGGTTTCAAATATGGACAGCAGGTCCAGAGCGGCAGAGCCTTACTAATATGGGGCCGGGCTGCTATTCGATCAGACCCAATAAGGAAAGACAATTGCGATGCTACTTGCTACTTCCTAGTGGCAGAGAAAAGAGCACGGGGTGGGTTGGGAGGGCGCGGGCGGCCTCATGATTCAAAACTGAAGAATTCACGTGATTAACAACACAACCCTATCACTTTGATTTTATTCTGCATTTAACTGCTGCCTCCCAGAATGCTTGTGCCAAGTGCGCCCCCCCCCCCCCCCCCCAACCAATTTACTAGAGCAGAGCACATGAGTTTTACATCCTTTGTATCTTCAAGACTTCAACTCATTTGAAACTTAGACCTCCTAAACAAAATTTCAAGTTCAAGTCTTGTAAACAGATAAAATATATGTATGAAGAAATCTAATAGTAGCATACATTAGATAAAACAGAAGTCCAAAGACCAGAAAACCTCCTTCCAGCACCTAATATGAAGGCCATTTGAATAGAGTTTAGTTAAATTTAAACGACATCTTTCTTTAGCAAGTAGAGAGACCGAGTACAAACTTCTATACCTACCCTGAAAAATACTATCCTAGAACGAGAATGTTTTCAGGTTAAGGTTAATCCATGGAACAATGTGATGGAATTCCCAAGAACTGGACAAAAAGAAATGTGGCAGCATCCTCATTATCAAAGGCTTTGGTCTCCCACCTTCCTTAATCCTTACCATTCACCAACTCAACAAGCTACCCAGTAAAATTTAGTAACACCCTCCAAATTCCAATGCTCCAAAATAATCAACCAAATTCAATGATTAATTATTTATTAATTAACACATTTACTGTTACTATAAAACTCAAACAACTCCATAGCCGCTGGTAATTCCACCCAGAAGAAAACAAAATATTACCGCCTTTAACCTCTAAATTGGCTGTTGTGAATGAATATTTATTTACAAGAAAAATGCTCGAACAAAGCAGTTGCTAATCTGCAATTAAATTACACTCCGACTAATAATAAGAATCTTTAATTTTGGGTTTTCTTTTTGTACATTTCTGGACAAGAATCAGAACCTAAAACCTCCACTAATCTCTCTCTTTCCCTCAAAAATCAAACATTTTACCTTTAAATTCGATTTAAAAAGGGAAAAATTAACTAAGATGAATCAATAATCAGGCATGAGGTGATTAATCTTGCCTTCTTCAGCAGCAGCTTTCTTCTGCTCAGAAACCTTCAGCCAAATACAAACAACAGTGAAACTGACAACCAAACTGAGCAACCCACTGCCTAATCCGATCAAAACAATGGCCATCACCGACAACCCTTTATTCCTATACCCTTCAAGAGGGTACCCATACAAATCCTTGTTCCCTTGAAACGACGTCGCGTTGAATCTGGGCAAGTGTCCGGTGCGATTTCCGATCGCCGGCGGTATCATGCCGGAGAGCTTGTTGTATGAAACATCAAACGTGTTGAGACGAACAAGGAGACCCAATTGTTGTGGGATTTGGCCGGAGAGTTTATTAGAGTGGAGATCGATGACGTTGAGGTATGCGCAGAGGTACAGAGTCGCCGGAATTTGGCCGGAGAGACGATTTCCGGAGAGATTGAGGACGGCGAGGTTGGTGAGGTCTTTGAGGTCGGAAGGGATTTCGCCGGCAAGGGCGTTGGACGAGAGGTCGAGTGTTTGGAGGTTGGTGCACTGGGAGAGCAGAGGAGAGAGAGTGCCGGTGAGACCCAGGTTGGAGAGAGAAAGACGGTAGATGCGGCCATTGTTGCAGGTGATACCTTGGAGATTCAACCCGATGTTGCAGGGGTTGGCTAAGTTGAGTTTGGTCCAGTTGGTGAGTCGGGTATTCGGGTCTTGTATGGAGGAGTAGAAGTGGGTTAGGCATGCTTCGTCGTTGGGATCTGAGACTGCGGGTCGGACTCGGAGCCCCGCCATTAGTAGTAGCAGAAACACCACCCACTCTATCGAAGATGGAATCGAATTCGCCATACTATTTGAGGAGGGGCAGTCAGAGCTGGGAACTCTGAGCATGGAAATACCGGGAAATAATATCAGAGGTGGCAGGGCAATTGTGTCAGTATCACGTTATCACATCATTGTTTTTGTGCATAGGCAAAAAGGCTGGGAAGTTTATTGTTGAAACTTTAGACAAGTAGACGAAAACATTATAATGTACTGAAATATTCCTTTTCATAAACAATCCTAAACAATATAAGTATTTGGCGTTACGGTAGGATTGGTTGAAGGTTTACGGATTTCTTCTTTTAATATGAAAGATGAATCTATGAATTAAGTATTCATTATCTCGAAAGTGTCGTCTATATTATACTCGTAAAGAATATGAAGAATATCCTAATGATGGATTGAAATTTCCATAATTTTGAATCGAATGTGAAGTCCTAATTTAGCGACCTAATATGTACACATTTGTCTACTCTAGGAAAATGTATGATCACAACTTTGGTGCACAATTGAAGAAAGATTGAATCGTCTTATACAAGTGTTTGGATCTCTTCATGGTGGTTGAATCTTGTCTTCAAGTGTCAGTATGAGTGCCTTATTATCGCCTTCAAGTTGAATATGCATGAAATCTGCCTCTACTAATGCTACTTTGACCCCATTTCTAACCATTGTCACTTCTGTTCTACCACTCATACTAATACTGACGCTCTTACAAAATTGAAAGATGCTATTTGGATGAATTACTAGTGTGTTCTAGTTGTGAATCATAAACAGTACCCCCGCTGTTGGTAGGAGGTTTGCGGAAAATATTTTATAAGAAACATTGACGGTTGCTTGGTGATTCAGATATATGTAGCATTAGATAATTGCGAGTTTGATGGTGATGAACGATGATGAATGACTACGATGATCTTGATAGCTATAAGTACCAAATTCTTATTAATTTATTACCTTGTAGTTTTCTTCTTACTACAGTGTGTTCCGAGACGGTGCATGTGTGACAATAAATTTGAGGAAGAAGAAGAGGTAGGCATAACGACACTATACTGCAAAGAACTGGCGGGCAGTCAGTGACTCTGGTCACTAGGAATGATGAAACTTTGGCCTAATTTTCTTACTTGAATTAAATGTCTGCTGGTCCAATTTCATGAATTATTTGTGATTTTTGCATGTCTGTAGTCTCTACGTCATTTATGATGCACAACCCATTAGCTCTGATCATATACATGGCAATATATAAAAACGCACACCCTCATCCTCGTGCTAAATCATTGTCTTTGTTTCAAAATTGTCTTTTTGGTTTTTAAATAACATAGAGTTTATTTTATTATTCTTTCTTTTTGTTTCTTCTTCTTCTTTCTTTTCTGGGGAATTATAGTTTTGAACCTTAAAAATAGATGTGAATCATTCAAAACGATAAATTTAATTAAGTGGTTGAACGAGACGAAATGATGATAATCACAAAATTTTCTTTCAACTTGTTGCAATTTCAGCCTACACACTTTCTAAAGTTGGTCCACCATAGATCCTCTTTTTTTTTTTTTTCCCCGGATGTAAATATAGCATCACATATGATGCAATATCAATGTATGGTCTAACTGAGGTTCTATTCTTTTTAATTTATTTTGTCTGAACTTATTATGAACTGAACTTATCTAAATTTATTTTGAATTTATTTGCTGAACTTATTCTAAACTTATTTACTAAACTTATTCAGAATTTATTCTAAACTGAACTTATTATTTAAACTTATTAATAAATTTGAAGACAGCAGTGCCTAAAGCGTACTCCATGATGAGATGTTTTTTGGTTCTCTTCAATCGACCACCCCTACTTGAGGCAACTATTTGAAATTAGCCTTTTCTGTAATTCATCCACTAATTTCAACTTTTAAAGGACTAAAATCAAGAATCCATTTTTTCATTCGTTGGTGGGTTTTGTCCTAACTTAGGTGGTTGCTTTTCGAGTTGTAATCAAAGGCACTCTCTACTTGGTTGGGCACATTAGGTAACATGGTCAATGATGTGTACATCCAATTGCACGAGGTGCGCCAACCCCCCCCCCCCCCCCCAAAACAAAAAAAAAAAGGAAAAGAAAAGGTGAGATTAGAGTTGTACTGGTGTTGGATAAACACTTTTGTCTTAAATTAGATTAATTAGAATAAGTGGAGTTTCCGTAGTTTGACGGGTCGATGAACCTAAAACCAAACCCAAATACCGTTTCATAGTTTTTGTTTTTTTGGGGGTTCAAATGAGCGATAAAGGTTGTATAATATAACGGGGGAAAGGAGTATCGAACATGAGACCTAATAGCCTTAAAACTTCAATCTTAATCACTCAGCTAAGATCTCATAATATCATGAATTAAGACTAGTTATTAGTAAATGCATAATATTCCCGTTTCTCATTGTCCAACTCAACTCCATTCTCTTTCCTACCATCACAAAATAATTGTTTAGCCAATGAGGTATTTTACACCACGGAATGAATCCTCCATCTACACAGCCAAAAAAAAACAAAAAAAGAAGAAGTGTGGGTGGATGAAAGTCCAATTGATTGTTAATGTTTCACATCCACTAGACAGAACTGAGTGCCAACGGTTAATATCTAATTCCTCTAGTTTTGTTGCGATTGATCAAAATTAATGTAATGAAAATTAAGACAATGTGCTATGAATGGTGAGTTAATGCTAAATAATTTGTGGTCAAACTATTTATGAGTTGCATTTGTGGGAATTAGTTACATGAAACAAGAATTATGTATTGATGTTAAATTTATTAGTCTTTCTCTATAAATGAGAAAGGGAGAAACTGATGAAAAACATACAAAAAATTGCACAAGACACCGGAAAAAGTACAAAGAGGGAGCTTGGTAAGAGTGGGTGAGTGTAGGGAGCACTTGGTAATTAGTTACTGAAAAACACCTCCAGATCGCAAATTATTATGTACATCCGGGAGCACATGCTCTCATATATATTTTTATATATATATATATATTTTTTATGGTGTATTTGTCATATAGGCTTATGTGTTACATGGGAGTATATACACTCGAGTGCACGATATAGGTTTTGCCTCCAGATAGAGGGTGTGGAGAGGATCTGTATATAAATATCTGATAATTAGCACTTATAAACTGAGAGAATTATTTGTATATTGTCCTGAAATAATAAAAAAATAATTTTTCTTTTAAATTTTTTATACAATTTTATTTATTTTATTATAATCTTGATATTTTTCAGACCTTACGCGTTTCAAATCCAATAATTTTGATCTTGAATCTCAAACGCTTGCAATAATTTATATGCAAACGTTGCCCTAGCATTCTACCTAAGTCATAGGCCTCTCAGTTGTAGACTTTCGGCATAATACGGACACATGGATCCATCCAAACTACTCCCATTTCTTCCTTCTAGCCGGTGAACAAATTATAGGCTCTACATGAATATTACTAAGATTAATAAAGTTTTGATGTTGATTAACATATATAAAATATTGAAGATTCGATTATATGTTAATTCTTATATTTTAATTCATATGCAACTTGAATCACTATAAGACAACATATTAATAAGTGTCCGTTAGGTTATGAAGATTTGAAAATCAGTTAATTTACTGAGTTACTAGGATGATTTGTTAAATTGGTTAAATAATTTGGATTATTTTCTTTTGTTAAAAGGAATTGTATTGTATTTCTTGTTAGTTAAACATTTTCTTATACATAAGATATTGCAAATCAAACAAAGGTATTAATTCAAATACCATACATAAAACGAACATCGACATAAAAAAAAGAAAAAAAAAAGCAATCTATGTAGAAGTATGCTTTTAATTGGTTGAACTAGAATTTGACTATTATTATAGTCATTCTTTTTCTATGTTACCACTTTTAGATTGAGTTACAGTGTTACTTTCAACCGTTGTTGTCAATATAGTTATATCCTTGTGACTTTGGGTATGGAATGTTATTAGCTAGCTGACTCAAGTTAACCCACCAAAAGTCAATGAGATTTTATCCCAGTACTAAGATTGAGGCTCTAGATATATTAAATCTATATTAGGTCCGATTTTCTTGTTTTCAGCTGTATTATAATTATATTGTATATTCTTCTGCAACTCCTCAAACCTAAAAAAAATAATAAAAATTTAACCCCCAAGAAAACTAGGGCAGCCCGGTGCACAAGCATCCCGCGTTCACGCAGGGTCCGGGGAAGGGCCGCACCCCAAAGGGTGAATTGTAGGCAACCTAACCTGACTTTGTCAGTGGTTGATTCCACGGCTCGAACCCGTGACCTTTTGGTCACACGGAGACAACCTTACCCCCAAGAAGAATGAAGGAAAATATATACTACCCTCCTCTTAATCTCTTTATATATATATATATATATATATATATATATATATATATATATATATTGCGACAAGAAAAACATCTAGTACTCTTAAATTAGTCATACTGTCTAACAACTAAGTTTTGTCCAGCAATGATGAGGAGACTTCTTGTCCTGGCTAAAGCAATGATTTTGCAGAACTTGAGATTAACTAATTAAGCTTAGTTGTGATGCTTATCTACAGCTGGGTTTATTAGACATTATCGGGTCCCTATCTGTAATTTGCGGGCATAACCTGTATTCCACTACTTATGCATGCCAGATCAAATTGAATAAATACCAAATACCCACAATAAATAAATAAATGAATCATAATTGCACCGATAATGAACAATCAATATTCAATACGTGTGCCTGCATAGCTTTTTTGTTTTTCTAAAAAGAAAGAGAAAATTAAGAACCCATCTGGATGTGACATGTCCAGTTTAATCAATAACATATAAATTGGAGGTTTAGGGTGACAATAGGGTAGGTACGGGGTGGGTTTAATCGTACTCTCATTTATATTTTTTTTTAAAATTAACACCTATATCTGTACCCATACGCATCAGATATTGTAAAATTATATCCATATCCATACCCACTGGGTATAGTGGATATGCGGAATTTATTCGGGTACATATAGACAAAAAAGAATTAAATTCATTTTATACATATATTTGATATCAAATACTCAATATGTCACGTTAATACTAAACTTCCGACAACATATCACATCATATTAAATACAACTAAAAAATTTCCAATCAAAACAATAAATTAGCACTTAGCAATTAAAGCAATTAGCAAACTATTCAAGTATAAGTAACAAATCAGAATTTTAAACAAACGAGTATGAGTTTTATATGAGGTGGGTATGATACGGGTATGTGGCAGGTATTGATAAAACGGGTATGGGGCGAGTACGACCTATACCCATACCCATATCCATAAACTATGCTTAGTTTAGTAATATCCTCCTCATACCTATTTTTTTCAACTTTCTCCAACTGTACCCATACCCATTGGGGCGAGTTTTGCAGATTTTAGACAGGTACGGATTTTTTTGTCAACCCCATGCATGTCCAGTTTTTTAAAACAAAGAGAGGACAAAATCGAAAATTTTCATATTTGTTTGGCAGGTGAGGTCATGCAGATGCAATTATTGCGAATTCATATAAGAACAACAACATCATCTCTTAGTGTGGGTTCTACTTTTGCGGAATTTAGAGATATTCAAATATAGATAACCTCACTCCTACAGATATTTCTGTCTGTAAAGAGACTGATTCCAGGAAATACACGAAATAGGATTCTGAGAAAACATTTTATAAAAAAAAAACTAAAGATAAGCAGTATAAAATGAACTAAGAAACACTAATAACATATGTGACGGTAACTATGCAAAACAATTATAGCGAATTTACATGCTTATCAAATCATAGTTGTTTTGGTAACAATCAACCTGTATCATTGGTCTAAGGTCCCAGTTTTTCTCCCCTTCATTTTCTTTTGTGTGAGACAACTTACATGTACGAGTTGAGTTGTGTTGTATGGAAATTTAGACAAAATAATTTCCTATTTTCATATAAAAACTTCTCACAGATGTGAACAAAAGCCCCAATTTAGGCCTGCTTATGATCATGCAACTTTGAGATTGGGCTTTATTCTACAATTGCAGCGTCCCACATTTCCAATTTATACACAGCCCATTTTGGCAAACTCTATTCAAGATCCGTACCCACTTATCAGTGGTTGGGTCATTAACACCAAACCGAGCCCATAAATTGATTCACATGAGGTGTCCTGTCAGAGCTAGGGTCGTCAAAAGTTAATCCGACACGATTATTGATGCGAACCGAACACGAAATTAAGTGGATTTGGGTAATGTTCAACCCGTTTAATTAAATAGGTTGACACGTTTAATCCGTTTAATTAATTGGGTTAGATTTAGGTTGAGAATTTGGACACGAAAAAATATCTACTTAACCTGTTTAATTAAATGGATTAAATAAGTTTATTCGTTTACCCAATTATCATGTACTTTTTGGGGGGACTTGTGAAAATGTGGGGTTTAATCAAGTTGATATTTATTTTGTGATTGTGGTTCTTGTGAATAATAGATAATGGATGTATTATGATGCTATATTAAACTCAAAAAAATTGATTTATAATGCTCGATAATTATATTTTAGTCAAAATATTAAGCGGGTAAACAGGTAACCGAATACCTAAATATGACCCATTTATGTTAAACTGGCTCATGGGTAAATTTCAAGTCAACCCATTTAAAAAATAAATGGGTACAGGTCAAGGTTTTCAACCCGTTTAATAAACAGGTTAGGTTCAGCTCGAGGATTTCTCAATCCATTTAAGTTCAACACGAACACAAATTCTACCTAACCTAACTTGTTTGACAGTCCTAGTTAGAGCATTTGCATTAGTGATTTACCATTTTAATTCACTATTTTGTCAACCCAAATTTTTTATGTTATGAACCCAAAGAGCACATCTCTCTTATGTGAGATATATTCACCTCTCCTATTTTCTCACATTTATTTTCTTTTCAAATCACACCCTTTAATAACTTTCCATTTATAATGCACTTTATACACTCTCATTTTTATTTTTTATTTTTAACCTTTTGGATGAACATATTAAAATTAAAGGTGAACACCTATTATATATGGAGTTTTACTTGGATTAACCATTTATAGTTTTTTTCAATGTCACATGTGGGTCGTATAGAGTTGAACCTATACAGTAATCCAATTATTAGAAACGCTCTTGTCGCTATGTTTTGATTATCCACAGTTGACAGCCAAATAAATCACACTCGGCAAGTACTATTATTATTACTTTTTTTTTGGCTTTTGGATCTGTGTTATTAGAATCGAGCTACTGTTAACCGTAAAGGGTGCAAAACTCTTCCATCACAAATTTATTCAATTCGAAAGATTTGAACCCAAAACCTAGTATAAGGAAAACCGACGTCACACCACTTGAACCAACCTGTGGTGGTCCCTAAATACTGTTATTGACAGCGGTCACAGCAGCTACAAGATGCAGTTCATCTGATGATGATCAGAAACTCAGGATTGATTGTCATCCTCTTTATTTTTATTGTCTTTGTTGGATGAATTGAAATTCTGATCCCTGCTTTTGAATTATAGTGAATGAAACGTCTGTTGCCTTTGAAGAAAGTAAAAGGATAAAGATAAAGAGATGGGGGCTCATGTAATGATGTTGTCCAAGCAAAAGCAGAGAACTAAAAATTTCCATGGGAATCAGATTTGGCCCTTTAGTCAAAAAAGTCCCACAAAAAACAGTTTAGTCAAAAAATAAAAATAAAAAAAAATCTTTCTAATCAGGCAAACCATACTTGGCCAAAAATGATGGTAGCAATTATATGGAATGTAATGATGAATATGGCCAATTCTCAACATCATTTCATGGAATTTCAATCATCTTCTGTAAAGTTGATCCTGGAAAAAAAAAAGAAAAAGAAAAAGAAAAAGAAAAAAAGCTTCTTTCTTTCTTTCCCCATAACTGTTACTTTCCATAAATCAAAATAAGATAACATAAGCTTGCATGGATGTGGTAATCCTTGATTTGTATCCCCAAAATACTCATAATTAACCCTAATCATATCTAATCCCCTCAACACAAAAAGTGCCCACAAAAAAGGGGAATTAAGAAAAGATTAATTAAGGAGTAGGACTAATTCATATCAATGCAAATCAGCCCAGGCAGCAAAAACAGGCAGTTGGGTAGGCAGGGGGATAGAAGAAGGCCTAATCTGAGCTGGTTGATCAATCCAAGGGCTAATATTCGCTGTTGGATTAGCAAAGAGTTTGGCTGCTGAGTGTGGCATTGTGAATGCCAAGGGCAAGCAGTCGGTGTTGGTGTTGTTGATCTTATCGGGTGGGCTGCCTTCTCTTGAGCTTGTCAAACTGCTCACCAAAGACGATGGGTTCGAGAATTGGGCCCCGCCCATGCTGGTTGGATCATCCATCGCTTGTTGGGTAGGGCCCAGTGTCGTGTCAGCTTTTTCCAGCTCATGGTGTTGAATCATAGATATTGGCATTGTGACTTGGCCGACTTGGACATGTCCCTCTTCCTGTTGAGAGGAGTGGTAGAGGGCGATTTTCCACTCCGATTTTTCTCTCTCCTCCATGTCAACATTCCTCACCGGCGGCAACTCCTTGGTTCGCCTTGCCAGCTCAGGGGCCAGAAGGGTGCTACTAGCCATGATCCGGTCCACGTCATACCTAGCTATGTCGAAATTGGTCACAGCACTGGCCCCTCGGAATTTTATTGCCGCAATGTCATATGCCTCGGCTGCTTCCTCTTGCGTGCCTAAGTATCATAGTCATTCAGTTCACATACTTTAGGAATAATGTGATTTAAGTGATTAATAAAAGAACCCTTTTAGAAAGCAAAGAAAAGAAGGTGATGATCAAGTGAGAATTACAAATGTGATGTTTTTGCTTTTTGGACGTGCATCAAAGTAAGAGAATGTTGTGAAACCAACAGGAAAAAGGGCGATGTTGGTAAAGATATTCTCCCTAAAGAGCAGCCTTAGGAAAAAAAACTCCATGCGACTGTCGTGAGACAAAGTAGTACTAGAGAATGTTTCAAACAACTGCTTTTTCTTGATCATAAAGAAGCCCTTTAATATTACTCTTCGTTCATACACCCTTATTATATCATGGCCTTATAGGATATCCATCTAAACACGTGAATAATCAGTTCTTAATTATCATGGATTTCTTTTGTCATTGCCATACGAGTGTAAAATCTATCGTAGATGACTTTCTGAGTTTGATTAGAATAAGACTGTATATACTAGGACCTTCTAACAATCTGTTCTAACTAGGTTGTGGTGATATTGGTTTGAGTTGGGTTCGGAAAGGGGAGAGTTTAACGGCATCCAAAACTTACTAAATGTGCCGAGATAAAGATCTTTATTCCCTGCAACTCGGCCTATTCGAGCTTGCCATCTTCCATGCTGATGGTGCCTGCAAAGAATTAAAGCATAACAAGTTTTTCAGGAAACATGTAATTTTTCATCACATTTCCATGATGATCAAGAAAGGGAAGCAAGGCAATCAGGTTGGACCTTGTAACTCCTCTGTATATAGATGCTCCTCTTGAAAAACCACTGCTTTTCCTGTAACCAAAAAAAAAGGTGCTTTATCATATAAATCAAAATACTACTAAATTGAAAACTAATAAACCAAAAAAAAAAAGGTGATAAAAGGCCTTATATTATTACCTTCTTAGGTGAGCAACAAACTCTTGCCTAGTCATGTTCTTCATCTCTTCCAGTTGTTGTGGGTAGCTCTCCAACTGTGTTAATTAAGTGGTAGTTATACAGTTAGAAATCCCAAGAAACAAAACATTTCATCAAATGCATAAATTAAACAGCAATTAAGGGGCAAATCAGATCATTACTGGGAAATTAATGTGAGTTGAGGGTCCCCAGTACTTAAGTGCAGCTAAATCATAAGCCCTTGCTGCCTTCTCTTCCGTGTCATATCCCCCTTCAAAAAAAAAAAAAAGGACCAGAAAATTTTGAGTTCTCCCTTACATCTCTCTCTATATATTTTTAAATGAGAGTCTTTGAAAGTACTTCTGAAGACTTACCAAGATATACTGCAATTTGATGTCAGAAAAATTTATTCATGCAGGAAAGACACCAATATAAACCAACGTTAGCTCATAGTAGTTAATCAAAAAAAGATGTAATTAATTATATTTTTGCTATTGAATTATAGTTTTGAATGTATGTGGGTTTTTTTTAAATTGGCCTCTTTCAAGGTAGAGATGTCTGATGTGATAAAGTTACTTATAGTTGAATCTCCCTAAACCTCGTGTAAGCGAGATCTACACTGAGAATTGTTGTTGTTGGCATTTAAAAGTTAAAAGGGGGCAAATTGAGACTAACCTTGCCTGCCTTTTCTAGTTTGGCCTTCTTTCTTACAGCTGTTGTCCCACAAATGAGCTTCATATCTTCCTGTCCATCTATGCCTGTTCATAAAACATTTCTCACAAAACATTTTCTCTTTTTATTCTGAAGAAACAAAAAAGAAATTAAGTAAAATTAAAGTGAAGGGGGTAAAAATTAATATCAGACCTTGTGACACCTCTATATTGAGAAGTTCTTTGCCCAAAGGTATCTAAAGATTTCCTGTGAACAATTTGTTTATTACTGCTTTGATTAATTCTCTCTCCAACTCTCTTCCTAGTCTCCATCATCCCCACACACTCAGCTGCCATGGAGGAGGGAGTTATCTGGTGTGACACAGTCACACAGCTAGACTGTGACCCAGGGCTCATAGTCAAGCTTAAACACTGCAAATCTCCGTACCCAATTGCAGTACCATTAGTACCAAGGGTCCCACCACCAGCTGACTGATGATCACCACCGTTGATTGTCTGATCATCAGCGGCACCAACCCCAATGCACCCAATGTAGCTCCGCTGCACCCAGTTCCTTACTCCTTCAGAAATTTGATCAGTCTGATCTGATGATGACCCCATGGTCGGGAACTGATCTGCTACCACTTGGTTCACCTTGGGTTCCAGCGGACCTGAAGGAGTAACTGCAGGATGGGTAGTAAAGAGTACCGGAGGGTAAAATGGGTATTGTTGGACTTCTTGTTGATGAATGCTTTGATTATCTTCACTTTGATGAATGGGGAAACCTTGGCTTTGATGATTATCATGATGATTATAGTGATGATGATGATGATGATGATCACCTCCAAAGAAGTCCTCTAACTTTGGTGTTGCACCATTTGCAGTAGTATTAGTATTTGTAGTAGAAGCAGCTGCTGCTGCTTGCACCATTCCTTCACGTTCAAACACTCAACACTTTAGCATGGGTATAAACGAGTTCCAATAACATAGCTCAACAAAAATAAAAGGGGAGAGAGAGAGAGAGAAGAGCGAGTACCTTGGGGGATGCAAAGAGAGCCATCAGATTTGAGAGGCATAAGAGAGAAAGGAAGATGAGAGGATAACAAGCCATGATGAGTGGTATCAAGCTGCTGGGATCCTCCATAGTAGTAATTCTGGGTAGAGTTGTTTTGGAGGTGAAACTGAGGAGAATGGAAGAAACTGCTGTTTGGTGTTGAAGAAGTAAGGGTGCAGGCTTGATGTGAAGAAACTTGTTGCTCCAAGTTGTTGTTGCTGTTGTTGTTGTTGAACTGAGGGGAAAGAGAGAAACCTAGAAACCAACCATTGTCGTTGTTCATGTTGCTGCTGCTGTCGTCGTTGTTGATGCAGTTGCCATCATCATTGCTCATTGACTTCATATTTGAAGGCTGATCACAAAGACTGCTATCATATGTATTCATATGTAAATTCTTTGTCCAAATCTTCTCTAGGCACTCTCAATCATTGAGACATATGATGAGGCAGTAAGCTTGTTTTTGTTTTATTGCAGAAAATAAGGAAAATGGGAACTCGAACAAATTTCCAATATTCTATATTAATGGACAATGGTTAAGGGATAATCTCAATTCTGAAGAGGGGACAGAGAGAAGAAACTATAGGCTTCAGAAAATGAAGTTATAAGCAAAAAGAATGAGCAAAATATATGTGGGGATTGATGGGATGGAGCAACCCTTAGCTTGCTGGTGCAACAATGTCATATAGGGATCTGTGTATGAGAAAGACACCTCTCCCTCTCTTTCCTTTCTTTCTTTCTTTCTTTCTTTCTTTCTTTATCTCTTTAAGCTTTGGCTTTATCCCTACCCCTGGCCCTCAATAACTTCCACCAAGCTATGGTAAGCTTCAATAACCTATTTATATTTGATTGCCATGCCTAGAAGCATCAAAAATTTAGATTCAGGTCAAATTTGGATATAATAAATTGGATAAATTCTAAAATTCGAAAGAGACATTTATGAGCATATTTGATTTTTTTGGATTCGAAAAATGTATCTGACATGTACAAATTTGGAATAGAATTGGGTCCGGTTAATAAAAATAGAAGCAATTTGTATATTTGAATTTAAAATTCCAAAAAAAAAAAAGTACGTGACTGTGTTCGACTTTTAATTGTCAAATTAAACAAATTCAAATAATCAGATCCGATAAAAGTGATTTTGCCAACCTTAACCCATGCCTCCCTTCCTTCGCCTCTATTCAATTCCTATTCTCTCTCGTTCTTCAGAGCCCTGTGCAGTATGTACCATGTACCCGACATGGGCGCCCTAATTACCAATTCATTTTGTCTGTTTCAGTTGATTACATCAACTGGACACACACTAAATTAGTGGCTGTTATCTAATACGAGTATTTGATAAAGAGTTTTTTAATAGAGTTTCTTGCTAAAAAAACTAGTTTTTTGGGACAAGATTATCAAATAGTTCAATTATTTGAGTTAACTTTTGCATATTTTTCTCTTATTTTTTTCTCCAAAATATCCAAATAACTATTACAAACAATTAATTTAAATAAATTAAGTAAACAACTAACAGTTAAAGAGTAATACGTGTTACCAAGATACCCCTATGTAAATTTTTCAAACATCTATGCCAGCTACTTGAATTTTCTTTATAGTGACATTATATTTAAAACTTCTTAATTATATAAAAACAGAGCAAAAAAGTTATAGTAACAGCAAAGGTTCCATATTTTAATACTAAAAGCTGCACGTTTATCATTCTGAAATTATAGAGGCTCTTCTTAGTCATTTACATCAATCTTGTTTAGTTATTCATAAATTCAAACACCTAACTTCGCATCATTATTTGATGTGGACGGCGGTTATTTAACACAAACTACTCCTACATATCAAAACCTAATTATTAAAGAGGAAAAATTATTATATACATCCAGGAGTACGTACTCCCACATTTATTTTTTATATATATTTTGAGGTGTATTTGTTATATATTTTATATTTTAATATATAATTATTCAAGTATTATATAGAAATACATACACTTGAATATATAATATAGACTTTGATAAAAGAAGGGCTATGAACACAATATGTACAAACATATAGAGAGGAGTTTATTATATACGTGATAGTATTGAAAATGACTTTACCGGAATGGAATGGAATGGAAATGGTAAAATTGACGCAAAAATAGGTAGGATAGGTAAAACTACAAGTTCCAAACCCTCATTTTTCACTGACGTCTGCTAAATGGCCAGAGTAGGTTGCCAGCTTTATTGGCAGCTCCCCCTTTTCTTTTTCCTTTTTTCTTTTTTCTTTTTTCTCCCCTTAGGACTTAAAAAAATTTACCGTGGTAAAATTCACGGGGTAAGAGACAAAGGTCACGAAACTGTCCATCATAGCAGGTCATTTTATCCCATCAGTTCACTAGCTAGCTGATCGTCTATTTGCCGTGCCTCCTTCGTTAATAGACTGTTCCCGGTGCTTTATGCACCATGGTTTGGTAATTTGAATATGTGAAATATGAAATATCCATCCGCATTAGGACAATTTTATCGATACAGACAATAAATGTGAGAAAACATTTACAAGTTGAAATAACTGATAGTTAGATGAGAAGAAAAGATTGAATTATTGAAAACATATGCCAGTAATAGTATGAAAACAATAAGATCACAAAGTATCGTACCTTAGCAAATCCGATGTGTGATAGTATTGACTCCTACAAGATGATCATGCTACTGACGCACAAAAAATGGCGCATTTGAAATAGAAAAATACGCAATAACATACAACAACATCCCGCCATGCAGCACCCTATGAACAACCAAGATGCTAACCATCTATATAATCCATTATCTTTGTTAGAGTATAAAACTTATTCCTAGATCTTCAACTATTAGTTTAAGCTTTTGGTTGAGTTGGTTCTTGAACACAATATCAGAACTTTTTTGATTGACTAGTCTCGAGTTCGAATATCAGCAACACCTATATTAATTTATTGCGTAAAGTAGAAGGAGTCTTTGCAGCAGTCACGATTCAAGCCGAAAAGACATTTACATACAGAGATATATTAGAGTACAAAATCTATTCCCGAGCCAACATAAAATATTCTTTACAGGCAAGAAGTGAGAAGTTTGCCCTAAGTCGGGTGACAAACCAAGGTGGAATATGTCAATGTGATGTTTCCCGTTCTGAAGATTCCCAAATCCTTCCCTCCACAATTTGCTAAAAAAGCACGTAGCCAGCTGTTCAAATACTGGCCCAGCTACTATTTAACCAGCCCATCATTTCAAAATAATTGCTGCAGATCATACACAGTTTGTTGCTGATCAAGTTTAAAATTGTGAGATAGGAGACGGCATTTTTATACATGCCCTAGGCAATGTACTGAAATTGGGATGAACAATTGCTACATTGGAGACAACATTTTTATAGATGCCGTAGGAACTGCACTGAAACTGGGATGGACAATTGCTTCTGACCAGGTTCATAAAATTGTTCATTCTCTTTCTCATAATAACCTCATCTACGAATCTTTGATCCTGTTTGAGAAATACCTATTAGTTATTATATTAACTGTTTGCAGAAAAACTATTTCATAAAATCGAGTGTTTTTGACAAAGCTAAGAGACGAAAAATTAGTTCTCCAAATATCTAATCTAAAAAGCTCATATACTTAGATTTTTCAAATTAGTATTTTGCGGCCAAAAAGTTCTTTGAAGAAACTATATTGCCATGTACTCAAATTAACTTTTTAAATTGGTCAAATGGTTAATTTTGATATAAAATCAATGTCACAATGTATGCCAATTGCTGCTCAGTTTGTTCGAGTTAATATGATGTTGATCAACATTCATCTGTGCTGCATAAAACATCGAACTGCTCTTTCATAAACTAAATATGCATTCTCTATTTGATTTTCTGGAAAACAAAAATCCTTGTTAAACATTCTGAACATCGGAGTACTATTTTGCATGGAAATTTGCATGAGTTGGTAACTTAAGAGGGAGACAGATTTTCTCATGGTAATCATTCCAGTTTGAAATTAAATGGTGGAGGCAATCAAGAGTTGAGAGGAGGGACAGAAAATGAGAAAAAAAAAAGCTGAGATGTTGTGGAGGGAGATGGGGCCATCAGCCATGCAAAAAGTGAGATTTTGAGGAGAGACCACTTTTGATTGTGGTAATCATAACCAAGAAATTAAGAAACATAGGCACCAGTGCACTACCCATTGATCTTCGGTCTGAAGCACTGCACAATGGCCTCTAATTAATGCCCATGTTGCAACTGAAAAGCTCCACCTGAAATAATCTCATGATCCGAATTCAACCTGAAATTATTGAGAAAAGCATAAACCGGATAGTAACGACACGGTTTGACCTCGTGAAACATATTATTTTTCAATTTTGAATAAATTTAAAGTATTTTTAAGACCGATATGTTTAAAATTGACCTTTTTATTGAATATGTTGACTTAAACCGATCCGTTTTCTAATTCTAATCCATACTGTCTACAATTCAAAGACTACAATCCAAAAGAGCAAAGAAAAAACAGAAGAGTAAATGGAAGGACATAGCTTTTGAGCAGTCCCCCTGATATCTGTGAACTGGACTGTGTGTAGTAATTGAAGCGATGAGGTCAGTAGGCTCAGGAAGCAACAGAAGATCGAACACCAAATCTAACCCAAGATCCCCCTCAGGGCAACACTGCAAACAAACAGCTGCAGCCTGCAAATATCACCCCAATTCTTTGCTTTTTTTTAAAAAAATAAAAAAATTAGGGATTTATCTAACCCAAGTCCTACTCAGGGTTGTTTACTTTTATAAAATTCACCCCCAATTTCCACATGGCGCTTTTAAAACAATAAAATAAAATTTATTTGGTACAAATCGCCGAATTACAATGTAATTGTTGGACAAGAGCGGAGACATCTGCATATCATATGTAACATACGAGTATTTTTATTTTTTTTCTAAAGCATATAATTCAGTCTCCCCTTTTCCTCCATCTTTATTGGGTGCTCAAATTGAAGACATGTGGAGTACAAAATACAAATTACATAACATATATACAGAGTTTTTTGACCATAGTTCAGGCATGCTCAATTTAATTTATACGACTTGAAAAAATTAAATATAATCAAAAAAATTTCATCAAATTTTAAACATTATCTGATCTATTCGACCTAGAAATAATCTGAATCCGAAATTTTGTTAGCTTTTAATCTGTCCCTTTTGCTTCCTCCTCTCATGGGGTGCTCAAATTAAAGCCATGTAGAGGCAGAATAGAGGACAGTACATCAGAATTTTCTCTCTCTAATTTGTGTATGTATCTGATGTATTGGATCTGGGTCCTGTGATATGCCATGATCGAAGGCAAAAGAAGAGGGGGGGGGGGAGTTCAAGGCATGTATTGCATATGCATTTATTATTATGGACACTCCATATATCGTACATATTCATGCCTGAGCCCTGAGGCTACCCTTATTAGCTGCTATGCCCTGCCTCTGCTGTTTGCCGCTGATATATGCAGATTGCAGAGAGAGAGAGAGAGAGAGCCATATACAGACAAAGAGAGCATGGTAAATGGCTCAGACTCTTTAACTTATACCTGCGTAGCTAAGCTGTGTATCAGGTTCATGTATATCGTTTTTACCTAGATTTTCTTTCACTGATCTGGAATTTCATTCACTCCTGTCAACCTCTGACGCCATTAAATCAACCCCTCCATACCACTTTATTTAAAGTATGAAAGTGAATATTGTCTCATATTGATTACACACAAAGAATATGAAAGTGAGTGTTATCCCACATTGAGAAAATTAAAGGGTTTAAGTATATATATAAATTTATGAGTTATTTCACCCATTGCCAATTGGTTTTGGGTTGGAACCTCATTGGAGCGTGTACACATGAATCGTTTGATTATGACCCAATTGATATTAAAAAAAAATAAAAATGAACATAGTATCAGAGCATTTCTGAGTGAGAAATCTCAGGTTTGAATCTTAGCAGCCCCCATATTGATTTATTACGCTAGATAATAAATTAATATGGGGACTGCTGAGATTCGAACCTGAGACTTCTCACTCAGAATGGCTTTGATACCATGTTAATTTTATTTTTTTTTAACATCAACTGGGTCATAATCAAACGAGTCATGTATACAAGTTTCAATGATGTTCCAACCCAAAACCAATTGTCAATGGGTGAAGTAACTCACAAGTGTATATATATATACTCAAACCCTTTAATTTTCTCATGTGAGATAACACTCACTTTCATATTCTTTGTGTGTAATCAATATGAGACAATATTCACTTCCGTACTTCAAATAAAGTGGTATGGAGGGGTTGATTTAATGGCGTCAGAGGTTGACAGGAGTGAATGAAATTCCAGATCAGTGAAAGAAAATCTAGGTAAAAACGACATACATGAACCTGATACCTTGCTCTGATATCATGTTAATTTTTTTTTAATATGAATTGGGTCATAATCAAACGAATCACGTATACAAACTCCAATTAGGTTTCAACCCAAAACCAATTGGCAATGGGTGGAGTAACTAACAAGTTTATATATATGCTCAAACGCTTTAATTTTTTCAATGTGGGATAACACTTCTTTGC
>JACYFF010031956.1:106852967-106874573 GCA_017589665.1 Selenicereus undatus | reverse complement strand
CCCCCCCAAAAGGTTGATTGGCAGTGAAAATAATACTCAACTAAGAATTAGATTAAAGTCATATTCTTTTGAACTTATTTTTACTAATTTCCAAACGGAGAGGGAAGAAGGTAAATTCATTCTCTATGTCTGATTGGGTTCGAACCGTCGTCTATTTTTGAAAGATACGATAAATGATACAATGTAGAAAGGTAATACTTTTGGAGGATTTCAAAGAAAATGCGCTCTAAATGTATCTTCTTTTAAGATGTTTTTAATAATAACAGATATTCAAATGTTAGCCAGTCTCATATAATAATGGACATGTAAATGTTAGCCAGTCTCATACAATTACTGTAAGTAAGATTTCCGGTTCGAGTTTTGTAAATGGAGAAAATATATTATGAGAGAGTTCAATCTCTTATTAGACCAACAATAGCTCGATTCTATTTAAATAAAGGATCCAAGATCAAAAAAGGAAAAGGAAAAGGCAACAAATTAAAGAAAAGAAATTAGTGAGTTGAAGCATCCAAAGCCAATGAGAGAGATGGAGAAGGTAGCATGCACTAGCAGTAGCAGCCATACATTCATAAAATACTCCTACGATCGGGCCTTGTGTGTTTCCAGAAAGAGAAAACAGAGGAGCAAGTGAAAATTCTAATTTCTAATAAGGGGCTCTAACAGTAGAAATGAAGAATAATATATTCCAATTAATTAGTAACTTGCTTTAATTTACAAAAAAAATAAATTATATTCCAATTAATTAGTAACTTCGATGTGAGATCGTATTGAAAATGACCCCCCTAACAGAGGATTGATTTACGCACATGTTTGTGGTAAGTGCCATCAAGGTTTAAATGCGATGGTCTCTATTTCACCTAAAAGGAGAACTGCATGGTCAATGCTTCTGAATCTTGTGTGAATGAAGTGTTTGGGACAAAAAAAAAAAAAAAGGCCAGTTTGTAGGGTGTTTTTTTAAAAATTTTTTATACAAGAAGCCTAAAAAAAAAAAATAGAAAATAAACGACGGATTAAAGATTTATGTTCTTAGACAATCTTCGGTGGTTGGTAGAGTTGATGTATGTATTTGAAACTAGCAACTTGATTTGGACTTACTTGTTTGCGATTTGCAATATGTAAGTTGCAGCAGTTGTTTTTTTTTTTTATGAGCAGTGTAGTAGTTATATTGTCTTTCTTCATTATATTGTACAGATTATACCCAACTAAGTAACCGGAAAAAAATGATGGGCTGTTTTTGTTGGAATTGGATTGTATTGAATTGTCTTTTCCTAAGGGGGTGATAATGAATGGGTTTCCCTATCTAGTTAGTAACTCTGAGATCATAAGTTCAATTTGCAATAACATCATGTAAAATCCAATAAGCTACTTAAACACGTGAAAAGTGAAACATCCACCATTTTTTTTTTTTTTGGGTTGGGGGTAATGTTACTATGTTATTAGTGATTACAAGAGAGACAAACCAACCATGTTAAGTCCTAATCTTTGTGAATTTATTTGGAATAGTCTTGGTTAGTTAGGATGTGAGATAGCTAGGAATCCTATTGAAGTTCAGACAATCAGACAACTCCTTTTTCTAGTTTCTCGTAGTAATTTTGCCCGTGAATCAATTAAGGCAACAAAACAACTATTAACTTTTTGTTGTTCCCTAATTATAATCGGCATTTCTCTTCTTTAAATTTATTTATGCTGATGCCCCTCCGAATGAGATCAAAGAGCTACTTGTTTGCTGCTGATGTAGGGATTGCTTGGCCCCGTCCATTTGCAAATGAATCATGGCTACGTGGGCATTCCCCTTCTTTACAAAAATAATAATTTAATTAAAAAGAAAAACACTGATTGGCGTTTGCAAATGAATCGAACCCAAGACTCCACGGTGGGAGGAAGCTTGGTAATCGCTGGGCTTTTGTCCTTTGATTGTAAAAGGTCAGACATGAATGGGACAAGGAATAATCCCTTCGGATTTGGGTCACAAGAAATCAGTGCTTGTTTCATGACTAAACTCAGAACCCTTCTCCAAATAGGCTGTGCACTTGATTCAACTCTCCACCCTTGAAGACGTCCAACACACAGCTCAAGGAAATCCGCCCCTTTTGAAGCTTCTTGTCTTAGCAGTTCTCTCACTACTCGTATTAGATTAGAGAAATAATACGCACCCGTCACCCTAGACACCGGGATATTTTGCTTGTTGGGGGTAAGGCTGCGTGTTATTTAGTTCGACACCCCTAACTACACTTCAAAGTATATACACTAGGCTGGGTAATTTCTCTCACAGCTACGAGATTTTATGTCTCTTGCTTTGGTGGTGTATTCCATTCCGTTACCAACAACTTCGCCATTTCCTGTAACACAGAGGGGAAACAATGATAGGGCGCTCATGTGTTTTAGAGCGTGGAAGAATTTACCCGTCCATCATCCCCTTCCCCTCGTCCATGCCTTCTTCCACCTAGGGTGTCCTCATATGATGGGATCCCTCAGTTGGGTTGCTCACCAATCCCCCCCCCCCCCCGCTGCAACGTTTAACAATGACCTATTCAACAGGTGAGTCCAGTTCTAAGTCCAATTTTAAGATTACAGATATTATCCTCAACAGTTATAACCAATATAAGCAGTTATTACATGATAGACCCCTTAAACCTGGGTCTGAACAGTACTTTAGATGTCATATCCTATTGTCCTTCAACCATCTTCTCCTAAGTGAAGCCCTAGGCAGCTCCAGTACATAGCCATTACATATGGAACACCACCAAGGTGATCATGCAGCAATGAACTTGGACAGGAATTTACTTCATTTACACAAAGGGATAGTATAATGCGCTTGTTTTGCTCACGAATAAAGCCGACATCCAATTGCATAAACTTTCCACATACCTGGAGGTTCATGCAACTGGAACTTTGCAGCAAACATTGAGAACATCGTCCAATGGGGCATGATCACATGTTCCTTCGTCTTTCCGAGCATATAGCAATTGCTTCCCTTTGAAGACAAACATTCCTCCCTGGAAACAAAGGCGGATAAGTTGGGTAGCCGGCTGAATATAAAAGGCTAAACTGAGATGATACTTCAAGTGGAACAAATAAAGACAATCAACCTGTTGCAAAACGCCACCTCTATCATCAGGTGTGGCAGCCATAGTATAGTTTTTGGTTGCCTTCTGCAGTGATTCAAGCATTGACCAAACCTTTGCCTGTCAAATTTGAACCAATTGAACAGAACGAAGTATATTACATGAGTCGATTTTATTAGGTAATTCATACTTCGGCTGACAAAATGGGAGAGTGATAAGATTACACTTGCAGGGTTGAAGAATGTGCGCCTGAAACCATAGTATAACCCCAACACATCATATGCCTGTAGTAACAAGGTCTTTTGATGAGTATCAGCATATAATAAGGTAATTTTCAGCATTTGCAATTAGTGAAGTGATGTTTTACCTTGCGTTCAGGATCAGCATAAAGGTATTCCATAGGAAATGGTAACTGAACATATAAGATGGTGGAGAACAAGTCAGAGGATCTACAGCAGTATATGCAGACTACTCCGAGACTAGAATTTCACGTAACTAAAAAGACCACCACAAATTGGAGGCAGTCAAGAAGCTAAATATGGACTAGCAAGTCTTCCAACAACACATGCGAATTAAATTTGCTGGCAAGTGGTGTGACAAATAAAACACATGCACGAGTCAGCAATCCACAATAACTAGCAGAGAAGACACGACATCTTCGTATATTTCAAGGCAGAAACTGTTTCCCTATGTTGCAAACAAGAGCTCTGCTTATAATGGCAAGATATTTTAGCAGAGTCAAGAGGAAATAATCCAGAGATAGGAAACTAAGCGAAATGTTTTGTAACGGGCTAATTGTCTCAGATTTATATTTTCATCTCCTCTTCAGATCCATTTTCAAAATAGGAATGAAGTCTGAAGACTTGAACTTCCCTGTAAGTCACAACTTCATCATCACAAATAATGACAGCCAGTCTGACATCCTAGTCTCCTATCAAATGACTGACCACTGCTTTCTATTTCCCCTATCAACCACAAACAACAATATTAGCTTCTACTGCTGTCTCAATCAAATTTCCATAATTCTAGCAGCACAAAGATTAGATGATAAGGGACAAAAAACATTGACAACCAATGGTGATCAGCGGCCACCAATGAGAGACAGCAGACCAGCACCAGTAGTACATGGTCAAACTTATCTTCAAAATTTTGATCCAAATGACTGGTCAACCACCAAGTAGAATGATAGTTGGGAAAGTGAAGAATTTGATTAGCATCATGATATTGGCACCCAAAACCAGTGCCTTGCAGAAACTATTTTCCGTGCACGCGGGGGGAGGGGGTCTCTCTTGTGATTTTCAATAAATACCCTTTGCATCAAAATGACTCTCCTTCGTGAATTTCAATGAATATCATAGCATGACATTGGCATCCCACACCAACACATCAATACAGTTATCTCTTTTATATTTCAATGAATCTCATATCATGACATTGCCATCTTGAATGATTCCGCATCCATGCATGCTAAGATTGAAACTAATGCCTATACCGCATTATCACTATGTCACAGTGCACCACAAAATCGAAAGTGATCGCACTTCGGGTGCTGTCATTCTCTTTGGCTCAAACGTTAGCTTCCTAAGGGTTGATTTGAGGAGCATCAGACGTGATTTCCAACAAGCACATAATCTGCATGTCCTTTGAATCACAAAAAAGACGCCAAAGCAAGGTATTCCACATCATTTCATCCCTTCAATGTGTAGTGCACAACTCTACATCAAAGATCATTATAATGCCTTGCCTCCTCTCTCTTCAGGTTAACTTTATAGCTTTCTTATCCTCTTTGTCTGTATCAAGTAGTATCTTGGTCGGTTAACTTTCTCAGAGTGGCCTTCCACCCATAGACTAGGATAGAGTGTATCATATATGCATTTTCTCAAATCCGATACATGAGTTGGGGAAGCTATTAGCAGTAGTAGATTGCTTCACAAAGATTACAAATAGAACCAAACTTACACACAGAACACAATTTGTGAAGCCATTAAACCACTAGCATGATTTACTTCGTTGATTTCCCAAATTGCAATTTTTATCATCCACTTCATCCTAGCAAACCTTCACAACTGAAATGGATGCCATGTAATCTCAGTATCTCATCCCTCACAAGTACATGAGCCTTGCTAGGAATTCTAACAAAACATTGAATGGGAAGGATCATGGGCAAGAATCACACCCGTTCGGCGAGAAGGCGGGCTTTCTCAGGAGTCCCAACACCAACTGCAATGAGCTTAACACCAGCAGACTCAAATTTGTCCTTGTACTCCTTTAAGTTTGATGCAAGCTCCCAGCTTCATACAACACAAGGGATCCCAATCATTATTCTACCACACAAATGATCAAAATGACCTCAAACCCAAGTTAGGTTAAGGGAAAGTCTTACCAGCAAGGGCATCCAAAGTGCCTCAACAGCGCAACTACAGCCATGCCCTGGAAACAAACCCTCACCTCAGATCAAAAAATTCACAATTTCTGCAAAATAACTTCATGGGCAATCAATAATTATCCAAATAATGTAATTTCTGACCTACCCACCAATGAATCACCCCCCCCCCCCCCCGCCAAAAAAAAAAATTCAATCTTTCAAACCATTTACAATTCCGGGATTCAATCAATAATAATCGGGTGATTTAGTTTAAGAAACGAACCTCGTTTTGATCCCACAAATCCTTGAACATAACGGGTTCACCGGAAGCCCTAAATATGGTGACATCGCCCAGAATTTCGCCGATGTTTTCGGGTACGTTTGTAGCAGAAGCCCTTGTTATGAATCTGGGTGAACTCGGCCGAGCTACCCATCCCAGCGATTGTGATTGTGATGAATGAATAGGAGAGAGAAAGAGATGGAGGAGGAAGAACCACAGTGGGTGTATTAGTGGGGAGTAATGACGGATTAAAACGAGCAAGAGGTTGCAGAAATTGGGCGGTTGAAATTGACAGTGTTGTTAACCCCATTTTTGTCCCCTGCTTTTTCTTGTTAGTTTTTCTGCCTTAATTCGATGCTCGTTTGAGTCATTTCCGATGGAACTTGGCGATGAAGTTGTGAAGACTACACGCAGATATAAATGTATGGTTGTGGAGTAACAATTAGAGCAAATTCAATGGTGAGTCAAATTTTTTACTTATTTATGAGAGCTTATCACTGTTATATTATTTTTTGTCTTATAATTCTTACTCTTTTCAGTAAAATGTTCACTATTTTAGCTCACCAAATAAAATAATATTTATGAACCCACTTTATAACACACAATTCTATTTTTAGAATTTAAAAAAAAAGAAAAAACTAATCAAAAAAATATTAAAAAAATAAAAAAGTCACCCTTTCTCACCCATGAGGCTCCCCACGAGGCGCCTGGCATGAGTCAGCCATTGGAGCACTTCTCCTTGCCTCACCTCGTTCTCTCTCTTCTAACTTGCGTCGCGAGGCTCTTGCTGCACATGCTCTTAACTCAGGCCACAAAAACCGGCAAAACATCATAAATATTGGCAGTAGTTAATAACCAACGACTGCGCTGCAGCACTTTTGTGTGATCTTCATCCTCATAAGAGTAGATCTCTTTAGCCTTTGCTCTGGTAAATTGGGCATTATTTAAGTTACATTGCTAATGTATATTATATCTCAACGGGCAGTCATGTCGGTTGAGGTAAAATTGCCTATATTTTGATTTCCCTAGACCCCGCGAAAGCGGAACCCACACTGGGATGTGTTGTTGTTGTTGTCGTTGCTAATGTATATCGTACACTTAAAAGTGTGTACTTTCACTTATTATGTATATATATTTTTTCAGTGTGTGTTTGTTATATAGACAACTTTTAATATGTGGCACTGACGTGAGTTTGAGTATGTACTTTTAGGAGCGTGTATTTGTTATATAGACAATTTTTAATATGTGGCATTGACGTGACTTGCAGGAGTATGTACTTTTAAGAATATGATATGGGCTCTGAGTTACATCTAACCTAACACATTTAAGTTAGTATAATTTAAATGTGTGTACCAAGTTAGGTGCGAGTAATTTGTCTTTTTTTGTCTTTAATTAGTGTCAAATTATGTGTAATTTAAATATGTTGTTTACCTATTTGTTAATATATATTTGATTTTTTAAAAAAGATACATTCAACGAGTAACTTGGCTTTAAGTATGACATAAATATTGATTTTTATAGTTATACGGAAGTTTATGCTTTCTTTGTTGTAGTTTTATTTTAAAAAAATTATTTATGGGATAATTAATGTCAAAATGGCAACTTGGATTTTTAATGTATTCTAACTCTTGAAGTGTGGTTCTTCTTGATAAGCGATAATATAACTATTTTATAAAGTCTACGCTAAATAAACTGAATGAGTGCGATAGATTATATGGATCTCTTTCACATACTTAACGATAGAAAATAGTGTATTTTATTACCTTTGGCATTTAGTATTCTATGTACAAAATTTGAGTTCGAATCTTAGCTCCCTATGCTAGCTACATCAACTTTTGCCCGTCCCTGTACTCGCAAAAATAAAATAAAAATGATGAATAAAATCAATGTGCCTGACCTGGGCCAGTAACACTTTTGTTTTGTGGATGAACTTTTATGGTGGAGAATGGACATGTATGGCCATAGCCCATATAGCAACCCATGGAAAGGCCCAATTTATGGCGACCACAACACTAGAAAGGTGGAGGCCCAATTTGTGTTTCCGGTTGTTCATTGTCTCCTCCGCGCATGTTAGCCACTCGGCCTCGCCTCTTATAACCCAACCCCATCATGAAATGCCCTTTTCATCATTCATCACCCTTCACCCTCAATCACTCTTAAAAGTTAACGAAACTTCATCTTCAAAAAGCAAAAAAAAGGTTAACTAAACTCTATGCAAGTAGTGGTATGAATGTATGATTGATATGCTCAATAACAACAACACTGCCTCTTAGTATGAGTCTCGCTTTCATAAAATTTGAAGATTGATGTGTTCAGCCCAAATGCAAAAAGGGTGAATAGGTGACAATGAGCTAATGTCATTAGTCTTGTTCTTCTCAACAAGATGGTTAGATCAGTTGATTCAATAAAAAGACAGTTCAATGTACAAGCATTCCGCATTCACTACAATGAGAGCTACGATCAGTTGATTCAATAAGAAGTCCAAATGCAATCACCCCCCCTCCTCTGACCTCTCATGTCTGAAAAGGTGAAACTATGTCATTGTGTTATAATCATTCTAAAACAATCTCATTTATATGTTTTAGAAATTGATTTGTCTATAACTGAAGGTACAAAAGTACATATTTATTTTATATGCTTGTATGGTAATTACACAGATGTCCTCTTACCTTAAAGTACGAATGTTGTAAAGTTTTCTTATATGGTTTGTATATCATATAATATGGAAGTGATAAGATTCAAACCAAAACTTCCAACTGCAAAGAATTCAATACCACATTATAAAGTTTTTTTAAAGCACTATTTTTGGGATACAAGAAGGATTTTTCAAGTGACAAAGTTAAATTTATAAATTATAATTTATTGCAGTCTCTAACAACTAAAATAAATACATGCGTAGAAAATGGGAAAAGGGTCAAAGGATTTTTTAATTAAAAGAAAAAAAGCTTGGGCCTCGGGGGATAATAAGACTTCAGATAAAAAAATAAAAAAGAAAAAAATGTCTAGGAGACGTATTATTGTCATAAGGAAGGGTCACGTGACGGATGCGTCCTTTCTGATGCCGTCTCACATTTCTCACTCCATTTCCCATGCCATTTTACCTTTTTGCCCTCCAATCGGGGATGAAAGATGAGATGAAACCGTTTTTAAAGCGGAGAGAGACTTTATTTTAGACAAAAAAGGCGGAAGCGGCGTAGACAGACGACAATTTGTTAGGTTAGGGTTTGGAAGTATTTATAAAGGCAAATTGAAATCAAGAGGTTGGAGTTTAATTAGCATTAAGTGCCTGTTTTATTATTATATGAGAGATATAAGATCGACTAATGTCGTTATTTTTTTATAGTTTTGGGGGATTATTCGGTGTATAATCGGACTTTAAGATTTGGGTATTTGTAGATTGGGTTCATCCTTCCTTGATTTGTGTACGTTTGTTTGATTGGTTCGTAAAAGGGTGGTTCAGTGAGTTGGGCCACGAAAAAATACAGACAAACGACGACAAAATTAAAAAAATGCCAAGTAAAAAAGATTAGTCCATTATTTAGTTAATTGACAAAAATGCCCTTGTGTCTCACATTGCCTTGGAATTTCTCATGAGATGTTGACTCGTCGAAAGTTTGAATCTCACGACATGTGTTCAGTTGCTAATTCTCCCTTTAACCGCCTAATCTAGGTTTTACTAGGCCATTATCCTGAGTTGGTTGGGGCTAAATGAATGACATCTGCTGTGGACCGTTGTATTTACAACACTGCCCTTACTGGTTGCCTTTATAATTTCTTTCATATATTTCTTGTTTTTTGGGCCCAAATGCCCAATGCCTCCACTCTGGGAAAATATTAAAAAAAATGTGGAAAATACCACTCATAAACAATTAAGTTACTTTTTTTTTTTTTGGTAGGAGTGAAGGCACTAAGATGACCAAGTGAGACTTAATAATTCTCAAATAACAATTCCCTTAGAGCTAGGTAGCGGGTCTGTTTGGGTCAACTCATTTAATAAACGAGTCAATTTTTTGTCAAATTTGAAAATAATTTAAATTTATTAAAATTAAAAAATAACATGTTTTTAATATAATGGTCAAATCATATTGACTTCGGATCGAAATCGATTCAGTTCTTGTTAGGTTCATGTTTCTCCAAATAAATTTAAGTCCGGTTCAGATCGAATTATTGTATCGTATCATACTTTCTCCACTGTCAAATTCACTGTCTCATGCTTACAAGACATTCTACAATATATACTGAAGGGTGAGGGTGTTTTATGAGACAATTGAGTTGGCTACGTGAGTGGCAGGTCACTTTCATTTTCAATCCCTTTTGATTTCAGCAATTATTAATACACACAGTGATGTATGCTTCTTCTTTACCCCTCGTACACAAACCAGTACTGATGAGCACAAATATCAGGTATATCGGCCAAAATGCTTCTTCTTAATGGAGCTATTATGAGGGTCCAAATCGTGATGGGATTACTATTAAAGGATAGAGTTAATAGGTCTAATTTATGACTTGCACATGAGCTCAGACTGGATATTCAAAATGAAAGTTGATTTTCTGTAAGCTGCAGTGCTATAGAGTCTAAAATAATTTCATGTGCATTTTTTTATATGTGAGCCATGTATCATCGAAAACATATATGTTTAGGATCCTTTGCAGAGGATATTGATCCTGTTTGGCAAACAACTGTTAGGTGTTTGTATTAATTGTTTGTTGTTAACTGTTTGAATTAACTGTTTGAATTAGCTGTTTGTATAAATATTGTTTGGTGAAACTAGTTGTTTCTAACAAAGTTGTGAGATAAAAAGTTAATTCTCCAAAAAAGCTAATCAAATTGGCTTTTTGGACCCAAAAAACAAGCTCTTTGAAAAAACTATTTCACCAAGCACCAAAATTAAGTGTTTGACCACTTTTTGACTAGGTCAAACACCTAATTTTGGTCCAAAAAGTTCTTTTTAGCAAAAAAAGTCATCCAAAAAGCTATTTACCAACCACTGTCATTAATCGTGCTCTCTTCAACCCATTTTGGCTAAATGCATTCTGAATTGAGTTTATTAAAACTTAAGCCTTATTGTCTTTAACTTATTTCTTGTAGAATATGCTCATATTAGTTCAGGTAAGAATAAGTTTAATAAATAAGTTCGTAATTCAAACAATAAGTTCATACTAAGTTTAGCCAATAAGTTCATAATGTGTTTCACAAATAAGTTCAACAAGAAACTGAACTTTTTCTAAACTCATTTGATTAACTTTATTTTGAACCTCTTATTAAGTTATTTTTTTATAATATATTATACTTATTCTGAATTTATTTATTGGACATATTTTGAACTGAACTTATTTGAACCTATGTTATACTCTATCAAAAAATACCGAATTCTATATCCTTATTCGCTCAACTGTTGCGTGTAATAAATCCTAATTTGTATGAATTTTATCTGGATTCATTTACTTTGTATGAAGTTTATATGGTTTCATTTATTTTGTGTGAAATAATGTTAATCCAAGAGGTGGATGAATTCGAGTCCAATATGGTGTCACAGATGGAGCCATGGCATGATGCACATATGAGGAGCTTCAATAGGTGGCACGACCGTGCCACTTAACATTTTGTAAGAAACAAGTTGAAGAGAATATAGTTTTAGTTAGCTCAATTTGAAATAAGTTATTTGTACTTATTGCTGAAACATGTTGACATATATTGAAACTTGTTAAAACGTACTTAAACATGTTGAAACATGCTAAAAGATGTTGGGGTGTTGGGTTGCAAAAGTTTTTTGGGATAAAAGAGCATTTTAGGGGAATTCTAGCTGTTTTGATTGGTTAAACAACTAATATAGTGTTTGATAAAGAGATGTTTGAAAAAGTTGTTTAGATCCAAACAGGGTTTTTTTTTTTCTTTTTTTAAAAGGTTATTTCAAATAGCCTTTTCTATACAACTTTGGAGAAATTACTCAATTGCTCAAGATTACATGTATGCTATTAGATTACATGTATACTCAATTGCTCAAGGTTATTTTAATGGAAAAGACTTAATTGCTCAAGATTTTGGAGAAATTACATGTATGCTATTAAATCGTATGTTAGCCATTACAATAACCTTGCAAATAATTTGTGATATGATCAAGTTAATTACACAGTAACATGATGCATATCTTTTTTTTGTTTTACTTAATTGCTAATTAGTTATTTATTCATGTGGGTTATTTGATTTATATTTTACTTTTGTAGTTCATTTAAACTTCATATAAATTTTAATTCATGTGAAAAGAAAGATTATGTCTAATAAATAACAAAATAAGTTTATAAGTCATAACGATTATGTAAATATAGAATCAAACGGAAAGGAAATTGAGGCAACTAATGAATACAACTTATAGAGAATTAGTAATAAAATAAGATGTAAATTAAGGTAATTTATACATATAGCGTAATTTTGTTTACTGTTGAAAATAAAATGAGATGACCAATAAATAAAAAAATTCTTTCAATAAAATAATAGATTAGAGATATGGGCATATATGGAGCAAAACATATTTTTTATAAACTGCTCATTTTTTTCAAACACTTTCTTTAAAAGCAGCTAACTCAAACAGATAATATAAACATTTGTTTCAAATAGCTAATAGATAATACATACAGCTAACAACTGTTTTTCAAACAGGGCCGCTAAATGATTGAAGAAAATATAATTACCTATTTTCAACAAATATTTAACATTAGTGAATAATGCTAAAAGTTGTGAAATGCTAATAATAAATAAATATTTATGATAAATTAAAAAAAAATATGTCCAAAATAAGCTATGAGTATTGGACCTTAGACCTTGAAATCTAAAATCCTTACTTTCCCATTGTGAATAGGCTGCCAGAACTGGAAAAAGACGTCATTAGGCTCCTTGAGCCCAAATATCAAATGAAGAGTAAGCGCTTACTATTAGACGTGGACGTTTGTCAAATCATTAATTTCTACTTTTAATGCCCAAAAAATTAGATAAGGTTTGATTGTTTTTAGTGCAGCAAATTGCCATGTTCTTGGACGAAGTCGCCTGGTCTTTGGCTACTACCTTACCTTGTTGTGTCCAATTCCTCATTTTCAACACCCTTACTTTCTCTCTGCAAGCTTAACTTGCTCTGCCTTCTTCCTCAAAAAATCACTTCTTCCTTTCAACACCCTAATAAAGATGCAGCCCCCATTCTCTCTTCTCTCCCTTCTCCCTCCTTCCTAAAGATTTCACCTTTCTTTCTCCTCCTTCATCCTTCTTCTATGTACTCAACCTCTTTCTTTTCAACTTTCCTGCTTGGATTGTTTCTCTCTTTACCCAGAAAATGGATTTTGGGATGGACTTGGTGGGCATAGAGGGATTGGTTGTGGGTCAAAACTGTTTAGAGCAGCAGCAAGTGTTAGAAGGTAAGCCAAAGTTTAATGGATCTGGATCAATCAAGCAAGAGAGATCCGACCCGTTTGAAGATGAGAGTAATCGGGCTTCCAAGGTAGCAAAGAGGGCAGGTGATTTGGGAATGAGATCTAACACTGAGAATGCCCTCCCAAAAGAGCAAATGCTGAGCTTTTCTTCTTCAAGTAAACCTGAAGTTAGCTTTCTCAGTGGGAAAGATCTGGGTTTAATTTCAGATAAAAATGCCCCAAATCTTGCCTTTTCTTATTTTCAGCAATCTGCTTACTCTAGAAGTCCCACTGGTATGTTCATTTTAAAAGTACAAAATCTTAATCTTGACCTAGATTTTATGTCTTTGCATTTGGATTTTATGTTGATCTTGATTTTCTGATATGGGTTTTGCCTGGAAGATATAAATATCAAGGGAAACCACCCCTTTTCTCTAATTTATTTGCAGTAGTTATGGGTACAGTTGGGTATGGGGCTCTTTGCATTTGTGTATGGGGGTTTAGGTTTATCCGTCAAAGTGTGATAATTTAGGTGTTGCCTTGTCAGAACACTGTTGGTTTAATCTGTTTGAACTTTCTGATAACCAGGTATCCGTGGTTTATTTGGTAAATGTTTGTTATTCTTTTGGTTTATCACAAGGAAAATTGATACTTGAATTAATCTGCCCTGTATTTCCTTTCCCTCACTCACTAGCTCATGTTGTGTTCCCCTTTTTCTGGCAAAAATTGCAAATTTTGATGATATTGGGTGCAGCATCCTTAAATGTCACTTGCAATTACTTTCAGCTTATTTGCTTTTTCATTGTTTTTGTCCCTCTTATTTCTTGTTTCCTTTTAGTCATCTTTGCCTTTCTGCTCTGGCAATTGATAGATTTTGATACACGGATGATGTATTTTTCTCTAGATTCTGGTCCCCATCTATTTTTTGCTCTGAATATATTTGGTTCCCTTATTTTTTTCTGGTTTGAAAATTTGTGTTTGGCCCAACTTCAGCTCTTAAAAATATGCTATTTTGTTGTTTCAGGCTTTGGTTCTGGGAATTTGAATGGGAGCATGCATGGGCCTTTTACAAGGATCAGAGGACCATTCACTCCAGCTCAATGGATTGAGCTGGAACATCAGGCTATGATCTACAAGTATCTAATTGCAAATATACCTGTTCCTGCTAATCTGCTTGTTCCAATCAGAAAAGCCCTCACGTCTTCTGGGTTTCCTGGCTTCTCTCTTGGATCATATCCTTCCCATTCATGTAAGCTTACGTCTTTTCATTATGTATTTGTGGCCAGTTCAGCACAATCAAATTATCTTTAAACAGCTAGACCTGGGTTTGGACCTTTGCACAAGTTTAATCTCTTGGGATAGTTGGGGCCTTTTAACTCTGAAGTCTGAACAGCGTGTTTGAATGTTTGGATATGGTCGGTTTGATTGAAATTGACATCCACCATAGGACTTTGTAATTAGAATTATTCGTTTCAAATCAGAATTAGCCTTCTTTAACTTGGGCATGAACTTTTCCTGTATCTTTTGGTGTTTGACTGTTAGTCATAGGGTTAGGGCAGATTGAATGGCGTATCTAAGGTGAGCTGTTTGGATTTGAAGTGTATCTCTGCATTTGTGCATGATTTTTCTTCTAATTTGGCTGTCTTGGTCATGTTGCCTTGTCATTCCCTGCAAGATTGTAGATGGATGGGGCTCTTTCCATCTGGGATATTCTGGCAGCATGGATCCTGAACCTGGGAGGTGTCGTCGGACAGATGGAAAGAAATGGCGGTGTTCGAGGGATGCTGTTCCCGACCAAAAGTACTGTGAAAGACACATCAATAGAGGCCGCCATCGTTCAAGAAAGCCTGTGGAAGGCCACACTGGCCAAGCTGCCTCTGGACCCACCAGCACAAAGGGGGTACCAGCGATGTCTGCTTCAGCGTCATCGTTGGTTACATCCAGTGGTGGTGCCTTCGGCGGCGTCACTATAGCACAGCACCAGATCAAGGGCTTGCAGCCTACTGGGGCCACCAATGCCTCTACAGATCCTATTGTTAACCGGTGAGAATCTCGAGCTTCATGATAATGATGGTATGAATGTGATGGTGGATATAATCCTAGCTTAGGGTTGCCTTTTACTTTCACTTTTTAAGCAGACCTCCGTAATGCCATCTTTACTATTGACGAAAGTGACTGGGCTTAGTAGCATAGCACTTAAGATTCCCCCTTTACTCATTCTCAAATGCCTTTTTGGCAAAGGATTTGTGGATTTATTGATTATTTGTCTATGGACAGATACCATGATCAGCAGGGCTTATCAGTGATGCCTTCAACCATGAATTCGAAAACTGAGGGCTCTCCGTTTACAATGAAACAAAATATACTAGTGGATGAATCCTCGCAGTCAGAATTCGGATTTGTCTCTACTGATTCTCTGCTCAACCCTTCCCAAAAGGGTTCCTATTTCAGCTGTAAAGGTTACAATTCTTTGTTAGAGTTCAGCTCTCAGCAGACCCACGACCAGTATCCTCTGAGACATTACATGCCCGACTTGCCTAAGGACCAACCAAACCGTTCAGCCATTCCATGGCCTGAAGAACTGAAATCTGATTGGACCCAGCTCTCTATGTCAATCCCCATGTCATCTGATTTCTCGTCCTCCTCCGTCATGCAAGATAAGACATCTCCTTCACCATTAAGGTTGTCTCATGAGCTTGACCCATCCGAAATGGGTTCGAGGTTGGGATACATTGTCGGTGAAGCAGGCCCAAAGCAAAATGCCCGGATTCCAGTTTCATGGGAGAACCCAATGGGAGGTCCACTGGGGGAGGTCCTAAACAATGCAGCAAGTAACGCCAGGGGAAGCTTCAAAGCCCAAAGTCTAAAGGGTGAAGCATGGGACGGAAGCCCTGAGCTGGGGTCATCCCCCACTGGTGTCTTGCAGAAGCCTACTTTTGTTTCTCTGTCAAACAGCAGCTCCAGTGGCAGCCCTAGGGGCGAGAATAAGAAGACCCAGGAGGGTGGTAAGTCTTTGCGATGATCTGCTTGTCTCAGCAGCTCATGCTAGTTCATCTTCCATCCCTTCATGCAACTGTTGATCGATCACCCAGTTGGAGGATCAGGCCAACGTGAGGAGCAGAAAACCAAAAAATGGCCTGTTTGGATTTATAGATATGTTTATGTGTTTCTCCATTTAAGCTTAAGTTGTCCTGTCCAAACAGTTGAACTTGTAGACATGCAATTCGGGTAAGATGTGATAGCTCAACCTTTTTGTACGGTTGTGAGTTGTGACAATCAGTTCATCAAGTGATGACAAGTGCATCATTCTGTTCCATTTGTGAGCTGTTTGTGATCATTGTTGTCCATCATCGTTTGTTTAGTAATCAGATTTGCTGGTTGCTGTGTTCTGACTTCTGAGTTCTCATTTAAGTCTGTTTGGAGTCCTAATTAACACGTTTGTCTGCTGATTCTACTACTGCCATCTATTCAGAAGCCTGTTCTTACCCCCCCTAAAGCAGCAGTCTGACCCGGAATCTTGAAGTAAATCCAGTTAGAAGGCCGTTGTTTACTCAAACTAACAACTCTCAATGATTATATCAGTGCCAGACTCTCAAGGATTATATTAGTGGTGCTTATCAGCACGATGATGCCAATGTCTTGTAGAACTTAGATACATCATATATGGGCAATAGTTATATTGTAAATTTAAGTTTATAGACTGGTGATGTGATACAATTTGAACCAATAAAATTTAATGTTTTTAGAAGGGAACTATGTAAATAATGGTGATTTTTTAAAAAATAAAAAATGAGTATATAGATTCAAAATTACCATATGATTTTTATCTATGATGATATTGGTGGTGGGTTGAGGCCTGAGGCTGTCGGCTGAGGAGGTTTCATTGTTGTGTCTTGTCCGACAACCAGGAAACTCCAATCCACTGTAAGCTCCGTAACTGCCTCATTCATTATTGGCTTCTTGTCATCTTTCATTTATCGGGGAAAAAATTTATTCTTTTCGTGTTTTTTTTTTCTTTTAAAAAAAAGAAACATTGAAGGCTGATGAGTATCATAATGCTTGCACCTAAATTAGCTGAGCTTAAATTGTGTTCAAATCAGGGTCAACTTGATAATCAATCAATCATATATGGGATAATTTAGTAGTAGAAACATATTTTTCCAAAAATCTCTTATTTTTATTACTAATATGAATCGTTACATTTTAAATTTCAAAAACCGACGTCGATGAACATAAGGGTAGGTGTCAGAGTATATAGCCTATTCTTAGACCCTCAAATATTAGTATAGACTTTTGATTGAAATTATTGTTAAATGTAGCATCGGAACATTTATGAATCAGAAGCCATATGTTCGAATCTCAACCCCCTTATATTGAATTAGTATGGACCCGTGCTTTGCACGGTGCATATTACAGTACATATATATATATACAATCAAAATAATCGATGAATGTTCATTGTATACAAACTTAATATTATAATTTAAAAAATGATACTTAAATTTATTGGAAAATATGAATAGATAGCACTTTTATGTATAACCATTGAAACTCAATAATTAAAACAACGTATGATTATCAAACACGCGATTTAAAGTATGACAAAGATTGTAGGTAGTCAAAATGAAACTAAAAATCATATTAAATGATATGATAATTCGTTAATTTGTGGTGGCAATGACGAAGAATTCACATTCTCTTCTTCTACCTACATTAAAAATTAAGTTCTTAGTAATAATTTGATTAGCAAAGATATAATGAAGATTACAATTATATCTTGTGTACCTGGTGTACTTAACATCAGTGTTTCGTAAGTAATACACCTCCTCCTTCCAACTTACTGACGCAATGAGAGTGATAGACAATTCTACTTCATGGCATCGTCGATGCTCCATAACAAATACCATGGTTTATCTATACAATCATTTATAATCGCATATACTGATAGATGACCATACGAGTGATACGACTGTAGAGAATGTTATAATGAGATAGTAATCAAAAAATAAAGTGTCCAAAACGTGATTGGCACAACTTCAGTCTGACCTTGATTCAAGTTTTCGGTATTGGTCATTCTTTGGATAACTGGATTCTCTATTCGGTTCATATATGCGTTCAGATCCAAATTTTCATTCTAGGCGAGAGCCGAAGGGAGTTGGAGGTGAAGAGGTTGAGCTTAATTTCTCTCATATTTGTTAAGTTCTCTGTTTCTATTTTGGTTATTCAAGTTTGATTTTGCTTAGCATAATTTGGTCATAATTAAAGTTAATGGTGATGGATAGGGTAAGCTTCTTCCTGATATTAATCTTCCAGTGTAGCATGCTAAAATAATTGGTTATTAATTAACTAAATCTTGACAATTTAATTCAATCGTATCACATTTAGTTTTATAGCGATCTAATTTCATAACACATCCCTAAAGATCGACACCCGTACTTGCTACATTGATCAACCATACATTTGTAAAATTCATAACATAAATATGCAACTGGAAATGTATAATCAATAGTACCTAACAATGAATAAATTAGATAATTTTTTTAGACTACCATAATTTTAAAATTATTATAGAGAAATTAATATATTATAACTGCGATCGAAAATATTTGCTAAACTTATTGTAGTATATTTCGATATATTAGAAATTTTAGTTGATAGTTTCTCATAATTTGCTCCTGTCAATAATTGCTTCTTCTTAAAAATTTATTAATTATTTTATTTAAAAAAACTCAAAATATTGTATATGACATGGTTGCTATATGGAATATTGTAATATTTTATAAATAATTATTACCAATAAAAACCTATAATTTTTTTCACTTACTATATGGGTATAGAAATACATGTTACAAATTAAAAAAAAAAAACTTCATCAACCTCTTAAAAGGAACATTTTTTTGACCCTTAATAATTTTTTTCACTTACTATATGGGTATAGAAATACTTGTTACAAATTAAAAAAAAATAAAAAAACTTCATCAACCTCTTAAAAGGAACATTTTTCGACCCTTAACTAATTGTCACTGTGCGAATTTTTGTTCATAAAAAAAAATAGTGATTTTATGAACTTTATTTATGACTAAGAAATATAAGAAGAAAAACACCTTATCCCGCATTAAGAATGTTTGGAAAGAAAATTCTTTCGTCTAGATCCAGCTCTTCTATTAATTCATATCTCTTTTATTTAATCTAATAATAATATGCAAAGTGGCTAATTTCGGGTTTACCATTAAAATAAGAAAAGTGAAACTTTAATATTTTATTCCTTCCTTGGATCACTAAAATATTAATACCATCCATAAACTTTAGTACATATATATTTTCAGTGATTTAGAAAAAGTTGTTAAAGTATACTTTGTTTTTAGGTAGTTAAAAAATTCCACTAAAAAAAAAAGTCAAGAAATAATATACTTTTAATTATGATGGTAATTATTTTTATTGAAAATCTGATGGTTGTGATTATATAATCAAATAACCTAATGATATTATGATGATAATTATTTTTATTGATTTAGGAAAGGATATCAAAGTATATTTTGTTTTTAGATAGTTAAGAGATTCTGTTGCCAAAAAAAAAAATCAAGATATTATATATTTTTAATTATGACGGTAATTATTTTATTGAAAATCCGACGGTTGTGATTATATAATCAAATAATCTAACGGTTCAAAATCTCAAATTTATGAGAAAATTCGAAAAAGCCACGTCATCAAAACATTGCTTTTATATATAGTATAGATTATTGCACAAGGTAACAAGGAGCACTTGTTGTTTCTAAACTTAAGATAATGTTTGGTTGGATGTAAATAATCTTATAATGTAAACAAGTTTATAATTATGTGTGCATTATCTTGTTTGATTGTAAGGTAATATTACAAATAACAACTACGTACCTATTAATTATATATTACTACAAACTACATAATCATCATTACATTACAAGATTGATTGTACTATATTACATTCAACCAAATATTATACGAGTTTAATGACTTTTGATTGAGGTAGTTCTTAAACAGTAGTGACATTTTCAAATTTTTTTGGAGTGAAACATAACATAGAAAAATGTGATAAATAATCTTTTTTTATGGATTGGATTAATTACAAGGTATGGAACTTGTCCCACATCGGTTATATGAATAACTGATGAGGAGTTTATAGATTAAATAAGCTCTCTCACTTAATAGTCTAGTCTTTTGGGATATGCTTTCCTGTTTGGTCTATAGGATCTTTTTGTCAAAATTTCCCTGGCAAAAAAATGAGTGCATATCACAGCAGATGTCAGCAAAGGATGGCCTACAAAGCACTTGTATTTCAACTCCATGACCATTGTCCAACCAATGAAAATTATGCGATTTATTGGGTGGCTAACAACCCAGACGTTCCTTTTTCAAGATCACAGCTATTTTATGTCCCACTCTCATGTACGTAGCATCCATCCCCATTGCTCCCTTTATTACGCTTTGGATGATCGTGCCAACTGCTAATAAGTTTTTAAGGTCATTAGTTTACCATCTTAACGTAACTTGAACGACATGATCTTAGAATATTTGCTGCAATGTAAAGAAAAAGTAACTTGATCACATGTAGAGTCGCCAAAAATATCATCATACGAATAGTTCAGTAAAATTTGATCAATTTTTTTATCTACATAAAAGTTTAAATCTCACCAAAAATATGAGTTACGCTAGCTAGTGACCTTCTCCACTGTAGTTATCCGGCAAGAAGAATGAAAAAAAGCCGATTTAAGAAAAAAGATTTAGTTTCACAAATATATATGTGCGGGTTTAAGATACTTCATATGATCAAGAGCCGACTCCTAGATGTGGTAGGCTTAGCCCATTGTGCTAAGGTGACCTTCACCAAGCATCCACATTGATCATAGGCGGACACTAGCAAGCCACCCGGTCCAAGACCGGTCCACTGGAGTGCATCAACAGCTCCCAGGTGCGAAGGAAGCCTAGGTTTTTTCTCACACTACTGTGAAGACAGCATTTAGGAGTCTGTGCAAATTGCAGATCATGCACCTGGGTATAAATATAATGCAATATGCTTGAGTATGATTGTAATGTAGGCCATAAAAATTAGTAAGTTACTGAAAGTGCATTGATGAATCCTTGATCTCGGATCGACTGTGGATCGATGTTCTGACCATCAAACTCCGAAACGCAATCATACTACAGCAAAGTACGGATTAATTTCCTGATAGAAAAAGCTGTATGTAAGTATATAGGCCGAATAACCAAAACTAATTAGTTATGTAACTGGACAACTTTATATGCATAGAAGGATACTCTCAACGAGGCACCAGTGGTCTAGTGGTAGAATAGTACCCTGCCACGGTACAGACCCGAGTTCGATTCCCGGCTGGTGCAAAAATGAAATCAAGCAATGATGAAGACTGCGCTTCTTGTGGCAAACTTGGGTCTGCCACCACACCTGATCCTTTGGATGGAACTCAGTGCGCATCTGAGCTTGAGTTTTTCTTTTCTCCAGA
>JACYFF010031956.1:106825997-106852957 GCA_017589665.1 Selenicereus undatus | reverse complement strand
TTACGCCTTTTGTCATCACTGCCTATCTCAATACCATTCCAATGTACTGATCATTGTTTTATTAAAAAAAACACAAATGTCAAAAACGGAGAGCTCAATTTGAAGTAATTGAAGGGAAGAAAGGTTCACCTTTAAGAAAGTATGTAGTATAATCCAATCAAAGAAGAGCAACATTCATGTTAAAGTTAAGTTAAACAATGATTATTATTTATGGACCAGTCATACTCACTTGACCATTGTCACACTTGTCATGGTTCCCATTTTATATAGTTATATTATATAAGGTTTATCTTCGATTTTCTCTTGCTTCATTAGCTTATAATTTCATATGCTTCTCTGTGCGTGACTCATTTGAAAAAAAAATGAATTCTTTTTAAATTTAAAATAAGAGAGTAAATGAAAAATTGATGTTTTTAGCTGAAAACTAGTTATCCAATTATCCTAATTAATAGAGGAGATACTTGAATGAGTAATACTCACTAATGCTAAACTTCCCCAATGAAAGTCACAGTATTTGTCTTTTTAACCTTTCACATATTTGATTAAAAAAGGGTTCACGTATTAGTCTAAGAATAGATTGAGTTCATACCTTCAGGTAGCACTCAACTATTGATTTTTTTTTTTTCTAAAATAACATCGAGTGTACTATATTATAAACCCCAAAACGCAATCGCACTGCAGCAAATGGCGACACCAAATTGCAGATTAATTTGGAACTGAAACCTGCAAGTTCTCAAGAACATCCTGCTCCTAATAGAATAAAGCTACGAATATGTCATCCAACAGCTAAAGCTGATAGGTACAATAACCAACCAGCTACAAGTAAATAAGTGTATAAAAGGGGGATTGACAACAACGCACTAGTGGTCTAGTGGTAGAATAGTACCCTGCCACGGTACAGACCCGGGTTCGATTCCCGGCTGGTGCAAATTGTTGTCAAGCAATGAGGAATTCTTCGCCTCTTGTGGCAAACTTGGGTCTGCCACCACGTCTGATCTGTTAGATGAAATTCAGTGCGCATCTGAGCTTGAATATTTTTTCCCCTTCCATAACATCAACAAGAAATCGATAATGAATAATAAAACAAATTGTTTTGCACCTCCCACAAACATTATACCAATAATGAATAATAAAAAGAACCCAAAAAAACAATTTATGGCCAATTGACTTTTTCTTCACATTCTTTCACACAACAAATCCAAGTCATCGAAACAATGTTTACACAAATTTAGATGGAATCTCAACGACTAAAACTCTTAGAAAAAAAACGAAAAAAGAAGAAGAACGAAACAAAAAGGAAAGAGAGGAAAGAGGAGGTTAGGCTCAGATGACACGCACGTACAGAATAGGTTCATCATCTGATAAAATCAGAGGAGAAATGATACGTCTTTTGACATCACTGTCTACTCCAAATACAGTAGTACATTACCAATGTACTAATCATTTTTTTTTCCATAAAAGACAACAACAACAACAATACCTCCCAGTGTGACATATCATATGGCATAAAAGACAGAGAACTCAATATAAAGGTTTAAGAAAGCATATCATATGGCATAATTCAATCAAAGAAGACCGACATTAATGTTGGAGCTAAGTAAGACAGTGATTATTTATGTACCACACTCACTCGTTTAGCTGTTTCTGGAACCACTTCCTGCGACGATGATTCCGGAGGAAAAGACGGAACGTGAGAGAAGGGGGGGGGGGGGTGCACGTATTGCCCATCAATATCGATATCATGCATGCGATGCAAGGAACATTCTCGTTGCTGTTCTTGTCACACTTGTCATGGTGCCCTTTTTATATGAACTACTGTGGAGTAATAACCACTCAAATTTTAGTTGACTCCTGCCACACAAATTTTCGAATTCTGCACCCGACCCGTTTTTCCGTTAAAAAATAATAAAGTTGGTTAAAGTGGGTATTTTTTTGTTCGTGTGGATGAAGTTGATATATTTTTTATACGATAGATATAAATTGGTTAAAATATTGAGTTGAAGTGAGTTGAAATTGGTTAAAATTAGTTGAAGTGGATTGAAGTTGATACATTGGGATTTACCAACGACAAGAACAGGGCCTTGAACAAACACTGTAACAGAAAGTTTTAAATTTTTTTACATAAGAGTAAACGGAAATGGTTGTTTTAGGGGAAATTTAGTTATGCAATTATCCCAATTAAGAGAGGAGACATTTAGATAATAACAATGTTTATTTTATGGACCCGTGACTATATATAGTCCTGGGTTATATCATGCGGTAATTTGGGGGGGGGGGGGCTCAGAAAAAAAAGAAACAAAGGAAGACGCCGTTTTTGTCGGGGTTTTGTGAATAGTCCCAAGTCCCTGCAACAATTTGCAGATAGGCAATCAGTAATGCTAGAGCTCCCTCATAGACGTCCACATGCTTGCCTATTGTTTTAGATTCTGTTAAGATTGAATCAAACTAGAAAAGTTATCATGCATCAGTTTGCATTCAATTGAATGCACCATAGTTTAAGATGAGCAAACTCGAATTATTACAATCTGATCATTTGCAATAGAGGATGGACTATTAGCACCTAAGGTAAGCAGAAATTACAACTCTGATCCTATCCTTACTCCTCGACATAAACAACCAACAATAGGCCTTGCCAATTAAGACTAATCTGTAAGTTAAAATCTTGCATCGCATTACATGGAGGATGCCCAGATGCATACAAGTATACAACAAATAGCCACAATGAACAACATCAATCGGATTACTGTGCTCATACCTATGCATCCAAGTTTTCAGTTAGGATGAAGTCATATGCAAATTACAACAATTGAATACTATTATGTAAAACTGTGAAAACAGATTATGATCTCCATTATGCTAACAAATACTTCAAAAGGAACAGGAAATTCCTGATGTTCTGCCTTGGTTTGAGGAGGGATTCAAGATCTGAATGCAACGACAGTCGGATCCATTGAAGGCTGAAGCCGCCTTCTAAAACAATTGATTTACCAACCATCATATCAAATGCTCTGTGCTTCCTTCTGGCTTTACAAAACACCAAAGATCAGGATGAAAACGATGAAGGGTTGTTAATGGGGCTTTCCATCACTTTCTTTTGCTGCTGCTTCCTCTTGAAGTCTTTTCTTCCAATACTCTTCCAATGGGGGCCCGAATATCGCCTTCCCTGATACAACCCCAATCCTGTAATGTTTACCATGTCATTAGCATATTCCACCTTGACATCGACAAAAACACAACTACTCACGATATTGACAACCAGTTTGCCCAAATGAAGGACCTTTAAAGCATAGTAATGTTAGCACTAATAATTACAGCAGAAGATGAAACCAGCAGACACTGCATGCACCTCTGCATGCTTAGCTATTATTTAGTTTACGAACCTGATCTAAGCACGAGAAAAGAGAAGCCAAACTCGGAAATTAGGTAAACGTCCTCACCTTGCCATATATTGTGATTCATGTCTTTTCCTGCACTAGAGAAACTTGTGCATGTTCTAACATATTTTTTTGTTTGAGATTGTATGCCAGCAATGGGTTCAGTTGTTGCAACAAGTACTAGCTGAATTTGCAATCCATTTTGAGGGAGAAAAAGAGAAGGGTTGGTGGGTTCTACGTTGAACCAAAGATGCTTTTACAAAGCAGGGGCAAGAAGAATCACGTAGGAGGAGCCCCAAAGAAGCAATCACAAGAGAATCTGTAGTTAAGCTAGGTAGGGTGCTTTTCTTGAAAAATTGATTTCAACAGCTATTGTGCCCAAGATGGGCACTATGCTAAGCAATTAATTCAAAGCATACACCTTTTCCATGAGCGTATTTACTTATTACACTTTGATAAAAGGCAACCAAGGACACAAGCATGGAAAGATGTTTTCTCATTGGTAATACACCAGGAATCCCCCCACCCCATCCCCTTCTTCTCAGCTGGTTAGGAAGAGATTCAATACAAAATGCCGACCTTTTTAAAAAAAATCTAAATCCAACTGCTCATTTTGCCATTGGCAATGGAAGATAAAATCATGGGTTAGGATTTGTGGACGGCCATTGCCATATTTCTATCATATAGAAATACTTTCTTAAGTGACAGCTTCAGAGGCCAAATTGGGGGAGGAAATGTAGAGTGCCACTGTGCCAGATCCCTAGATTTAGCATAAATTTACACGATGATCTGAAGCTTGTGTTTGCCTAAGCAATTATATCCTTCAACTTGAGAACTACCCAACAATTTGACATTGATGCTTCCGTACTCTCTAGAATCAAACTAGACTCTTTAATTATGATGGCAGTTAATCTCTACACTCAGATCACCCAATTACACTGGAAGTGCGAATCATTCACTGAAATCCCACTATATGAACAGCGATTATGAAGCTTGATTAGATTCACAACTTCAATTTTTGGAAATACAGTAATCATATCGAATCGGAAAACCCAGAAATCAAAGCTCTGAATTCAATTCGAAACACCCAAGCCAAGACTTGAAGACTAAATTCGAAACAAAAGAGACTTAGAAAAAGGCCGCTTACAGGACTGCGCCGATCACCATTGGCAAGGATGGAAAGCTTCGTCTGTAGAACATAATTTCGCTTTGTTAATTTCCAATTTTCTTCACGAGCTTGACCTCAAAGTCGCTTCCAAGGTTAGGTTTCTTCTCTCTCTCTCTCTCTCTCTCTCTCTCTGTGTATTAATTTAGGGCCCTTGCTTGGTGATCCATGGGCTGCCTGGCAGCCATGCTTTTCGGCCCAATCTAGAAGTCAGTTGGGCCCAGGAAATGGTCAACCCATTTTTATTGTTATTCAAGTGGAAATTGAACTATAACGTTGAAACTATATTAGATTTTAGGTTCAATTTTTCCTCCCTTATTGTATTCTATTGCTTTTATGATTCATTTGGAAAACCCACAAAAAAAAATAAAAATTCAAAGCATGATAACCTTGATTTTATTGTTTTTGTTTAAGATAGTCTAGTATATGTATTTTATTTTTAATAATAATGTTTTAAAAGGGTGATAATAACAGCAAGCCACATTTTTCTAGTTCCTACCTGTTGCAATTAGGTTATGTGTGCCGCATTAATAATGGCCCTAAGTGGTTTTGAAACTACCTTTTATAGGTAGGCTGGTATATCGTACATATGAGAGTATGTACTCCCATGTAACACATAAGTAATTATATATTAAAAAATATAATATATGACAAATACACTTCAAAAAATGTATATATTAGATATGGAAACACTGTACGTAATACTATACCTTTATAGGTCATATATAAGGAATAACGGTCTAATTCTAAGTGGTGCACATGGATGCACGTGCACATGGTTTACAAAGGGATGGCTAGTGGAAACGAATAATGGAAAATGCTTAACCACCAAAGACAACCGTACAGAAATAATTGAGTATTAAGGTGTTGTTTAGGGATTAATAAGGTTTTGGGTATAGATATAATCAGTATGAGCCACAAGAGTTCTCCTCATCAAGCATTGTCCTTCACTAAGCCCTTCACAGCTCTCATTCAGATCATCTCCCGCCACCTCGTTATGCTCTCTTTCTAGCTTCCCCTGCTTCACACCAAAAACCAACAAAACATGACTATTAGCATTAATCTTTAACCCCTACGTATGACTCATGCATATAACACTGCCGATTATTATTATTATTATTATTATTATTATTATTATTATTATGGCAACTGCAGTTGGCCACTGAGCCCCTATATGGATCGATCAGCTAACACAATAGGCTGATAGCGGGCTGGTCAGGAGGTACTACAATCACCGAACTAGGACCATATCTGGCTCTAAACTCTAAAGGCATACAGTATCACAAAATGAACAATATAACTAATACAGATTAGTTTAAGTAGTTTAACACTTGTTTTCCTTAAGCAAGGTCTCGGGTTCGAGTCTTATGAATGAAAAAAAATTGTAATGAGAGAGTTCTATCTCTTATTGGACTAACAGTAGCTCAACTTTAGTGAAATGGAGGATCCAAGATCCCAAAAAAAAGAACAATATATATCAATTACCAGCTAATTAAAATTATCTTAGTTGCACTACTAAATATATAGAATTCTCTACAAGTAGTAATCGTAGTAGTATCATCTTACTAAGGAGAATAACTAAAAAATAAGGGCACTCACTATTATGTATAGCTCATACCTCGTGATGAAAAGCTGGGTTGGGGCGAGCAGCATAGGAAAGAGTAGAGGCACAAAGAACAAGAACTACTATGAGTAGAATGGCGAGCAATTTTGCCATTGATGTTTATATACAATTTGGCTTAGTACTAGCTACCAGCAATGTCTTCTATCTTGTAGCTAGGACGACAACGTCGATACCGAGAGAGAGAGAGAGAGAGAGAGAGAGAGAGAGAGGTGTGTTAGCCGAAGATCGACGTAGAGAAGAGGGTAAGAGAGGTGAAGATTTATACACAGGCCGAGAGATCTTTTGGTTGGTGTGAACTGTGAACGTTCGGAATAGACCATGAGAATCTGAAGAAATGGGCGTTCCAAATTAAACTATCAAAAGAATGGACTATAATGGCCGCATAAAGGTTAAAAAGGGGTTGGGGTGTTTCAAATCAATCTGTACGTGGGTTAAAATAGATGGAATCTCGTCTTAATTTGTTTAATAATAATCAATGAGTTTTGAATATATCATAGCTCCCTAGATGACACAAGGGTGCCTTCGATCATTCTCCTCTAAAAATTCAAAATGGGTCTTCATAAAGTTCTAGTAAAATTCAGATCGCTCGGCCGATCAGCTTGAATCAAAGATAGTTTTAGAAACTTAAGAGTATCAAATCATTTCTAAACCTTCAACTATAAACCTTAGTTTTTGGTTTAGTTGGTTCTCGATCGTGTACATGATATCAAAGCTTTTTTGAAACCTTAAGCCTAGTTCATTCTTAATGACTCTCATATTAATTAAATTATTGCACAAGGTAAAGGAAACTTTCCAAGTAACGTGTGAACGAGGACGAAATACGCCGAAAAGACTTGTGGTGAATTGTGGGACCAATTGACGATCCTTGAAACCTTTTCCAGTAATGGTCCGCGACCCAGGGAGGGATCGGGCTTTTACACAGTCTTATCCCAAAAAACCATATGAGAATATGGATGTATATGTATATATATACACTTATGACTTCCAAGAGTATGATATAAACTTTGAAATACATAACATTTAGTGGATCACGATATGCATACTTATTTTTTGGGGAAAACTTAGAGCCACCGGACCAAAAATCAAGTTGGAATAGAAAGTTTTCATTGGATTTCTTAGTTTTTGCCTCCTTTTGGACTTTGACCAGAACTTTACAACGCATGCCTTTGGGTTTTTAAATTTCAGTTTAGTCATTATCACTAGCAAGATTTTGTCGGTGATATCAACAGTCCTTTTGCTTTAACAAACTTTCTAGTCCAATTGCGCGCGATTATAAAAAATACCTTCCTGATTTAATTTTTTTTTTGTATGTTATTTAATCTCTAACCTCTGATTATCCAAACAAAAACAAAACTCACATCTCGAAATCTTCTAACTTGCTTGGCATGAGTTCATTTCATCTTCCAATTGAAGAATCCAAGATCAAATTTCGATCCTACACAATACATTAGCTGGTATGAGTGTCTGTAAAGGTGCAGAACTTAACCAACACCTTTGTGCAAGGGGTTTTATAGGACTTGTCGTACGTTGGACCTCCTTGAGGGGAGCTTGTATTCATTAATGTTTGCCAATGCGAAAAATGATATAAGTAAAGAAAACACACACTGTTATTGTACTATTAAGTCATGTACAAATAATGAGCTGCATATGATAAGATTTCGAAAGAAATTAATCAGTACAAATTATCTGAATCCGACCCACCCCCAGCTCACATCAACAAAAATATAGGTACAATGTAGCCATTAGTTTGTACAAGGATGCCTTACTTGTGACGCGTTGCCTATTTGAGTGTTTGGCTTCATGGGTTGTTCTACACTGCTTATGAAGATATACAATACATAGAACATGGACCCCCCCCCCTTTTTTTTTAAAAAGGTGATGGCAGTCCCTTCAATATATAGATCGTCTATCAATTTTTTGTGACTCAAGAAAAAGAAGAAGAAGAAAAATCTACCACTTTCGATGCGGTATTGAGTCGAAAAGACAGGAGCACATACATATACAATTCAAACTAACATTCATGGCTGGCAATTTCTTACGTACTCTTAGGAGCACATGCTCTTATTATCCACGTGTATATATTTTTCATGCGTATATTTGTTTTATATTAATTCTTTAACACATACTTATTGATATGACTCTTGAGAGTATAAACTTACATAAATATGATACTGATATAGCTCATTGCTAAGCATATGCTAATAAGCTAATCGTCACCTTTAATATTCTTAGTTGATGCACATAAAATTAGATACCATCATTCAACTGCCAGTGTACTTGCATACTTGTTCTTCAGACATCATTGAAGGCAAGGTATAAGTTACGTTCCAAGTCAGGCTTTTTTGGTCTGCAATATAAGTCTATTCGATTCTAAGCGTCCAGTTCATTTCTAAAGTAATCTGATTAATCCCTTTTGGTCAATTGTTATCCCCATCAAGCTTGTTTTCAAGTTGGTACCCCCCCCCCCCCCACCCCACCCCAACCAAAACCAAAAACAAGGCGTACACACGTACGTGAATCAAATGAACAATCTAATATGCAAGAATCACATGTTATTACAGGTGGGTTTTCTGTCCTCTACTCAAAGCTGGATAGTAGCCTGTAGTCTGTTCGTTCTAGCGTTTATAACTAATGGATAGTATATGGAAGCGGTTGGAACATAGTTAGAGGCGTTTATGAATTAGTTTTTTCCGAAACGGTTAGCTTTCAGGAGTGATGAGGAGCACTTGTGAGCGGATAATTACATTTAAGAGCGACGAGAAAAACGGTTAGCGTTTGAGAGCAATCGGAGTTGTTGGAAGCATTAACAGTTTGACCGAACCGTGAAACAAACAGGCTTAGGGGTCAAGACGAATGGAGGACAAGGGAGTTGGGAACTGAAAAGGAAGCCCTTTGTAGCTGAACCACATCCCAGCCCAGACCAGCATCTTCGGCCTACCTGGATCCACTCCTGGGCCAACTTCAAATGTATTCACCGGGCCAAGAGAAGGCCAGGCCCAAATATATTAAAATACAATAAATGTCCATATTATAATAGCGCAATTGAGTCCACAAAAATTTAGATATATTATATATGCTACTAAAAGGAATTTATTTTGGACACTTTCTTCCCACACTAAAAAAATAAAAGAAAGTAAAAGGAAAACCAATGAAGGGTACGGTTGTGCAGAAAAATCCGAAACCGAAAACAGAATCAAAAAACTGCAAAAACCGAACCGAAAAACCTGTTAACTGAACAAAATTTTCAATAAAATCGGTTCGGTTAACCGAACCGAAATTTTTTTCGATTTTCGGTTCGGTTACGGTTCGAACTATTTGAAAATTCGGTTAACCGGTGGTTAAATAAACCGAAAATAATTTTTTTTTTTTTAAAAAGCATACACAAAAAGTAAAAAAACTAGGTAAGAAAGTGCAACTTTTTTATTATTTATAAATGGTTACCAAAGTTTAATTTTTTTTAAAAAGAATTTAAACATGAAAAACAAAAAATTTAGGTAAGAAAGTATAAGTTCGTTATTATTTGTAAACAGTTAACCGGTAACCGAGCCGAAAAATCGGTTAACCGAAATTTTCGGTTCGGTTCGGTTCAGTTCAGTTACGGTTCGGGTTTTTGACGAACCGAAATTGTCGGTTAACCAAAAAACGGTTAATCAAAATTTTCGATTCGGTTACGATTCGGAATTGTTCTAACTGAAAAATCGATTAATCGAAACTCCGATTAACCGATTTTATGCACCTCTAATAAAGGGTGAAGTTAGAAGAAAAATCTGACTAAAACTGTTAAAGAACAGGCACCTACTCCCAGTCCCAGGTCCTAGACTCTGAAGCAGAAATAACGGAGTCATTTTCCTTTTACTTTTTCTGTTGTAGCTTTGTTAAGACCATGCATATGTTTTTTGAGCTTTAGCTTTTTCATATGTTTAATATTTTTTAAAATTTTGGGAACTTATTTTACAAAAGTAAAAGTAGAAGGGGGGTGCGTAGCTGCTAGTTGAATATATTTACTTTTAACTTTATTAATTATTGAAGGTATTGTCGGCCTCATGCTGACCAACTTACATGCTATGCATTGAACAAATTAGGGAACCAATTAAGTACAATGCATCTTACTATTTCTACATTTGCTTCTTTCTCTACTTTCTTTTTCATGCTTTCTTTCTTTCGTTCTTTCTTTCTTTTTAGTGGTTCCTTCATCTATCAATCCCCAGAAACCGATGCTCATTCTTCTACAGCATTTCTCTGGGAAGACAGAGAGAGATGCTGGATGCATGTGTTGAATGCATGCATGTATGCGCGGGGGCGGAGCCAGGATTCAAAGTAAGGGGGAGCGAGATTAATAATATACATAATATAAACTTTAATAGTTTTAAAAATAAAGTGCGCAGCTAATACATTTAAGAAAGTTGTAATCGACGAGATCTCATATTTTGAAAGTAAAGCATGATATCATCGTTCGACTGATTTTTAAAAAAATCAATCTCAAAATAAGTACAAGAATAAAAATAGATGAAACTTAAAGGGCACTCGAAAAAATTCAAAAGAAAAATATGTAGAGGGCAACATGAGGAGTTGAACACACAACTTTTCACAATAAACAACAAGCAACCAACCACTCTGCTATACACATCTTTGTGAAATATTTAGGAACTAATTAATATATATCTATTGTTTCTGTACTAAAATATCCTACATTTAATTTTTTTCCCTCAAAAATCTGGGGGGTCAATTGACCCCCCTTGCCCCTTCATGGCTCCGCCCATGTGCATGCGCATGTTTTGTATTAATTGATCATTTGATTTATTTTCAATTTGTTTTTCACAAGGCATGCTAGATAATTAGGGGTTCCTCATCAGACATTATAAATTTTTAATTAAGAAGCTAGCTGTTGGGAAAGTTATAGCTAAATTAATGGCGGAAGGAGAGGAACAACTTTGTGTCGTGATATAGCATTGTCTTGAAAGCAATTCTGGCTGGATTGAGGTGCAAATTAAATTAGTCGATCGCTTCCAAGGTTAATATAGTAAGTCTCTAAACACATGCATTTGAGACCAGAGACTTGGAACACACAATGTATCAATTACCCGTGAAAAGAGAACCATAGAAGAGGAGAAGAGATAAGAGATGATGTTTAGTGTGTTTTCTGCAACTGAAGAGAGTCTGTATTTATAGGCGTAGAAAAAAATTTTGAATGGAGAAAAGATAGCAGGAAAAACATGAGAGCCATATGACTGAAATATGGCTGTTAAGTTAGGAAAAAGGAGAGCTTCATGCTGATTCAATATAGCTGTTGTGGTCCTGCTAAACATAGTTGCTTGACTACTAAAAAATAGCTTCTACTGGAGCCAGACATGGAGGAAAATCAGTACACAATTGCTGACAAGAAACACCAATGGACAAAAATAAAAGCTATTTTCTCCAAACACCCACCCAAAAAAAAGAAGCAAACAAGGCCCAAGCCCAAGCCCAAACCTAGCCATGACCATGCCACATCACGCCGCACCGTGCCCGAACCAGACCAAGTGGCCCATACGTGTGTGGTGATGACACTCTCTCCACACCACTATGAAAATGGAATAGAATTAATTAGTCTGAGAATTAATTATTACATACTAGCTAGGGGTGGGCAGAAAAACCCGAAACCGAAAATCGAACTGAAAAACCGCAAAAACCGAACAAAATTTTCATTAAAATCGGTTCGGCTAACAAAATAGAATTTTTTTTCGGTTTTCGGTTCGGTTACGGTTCGGACTATTTGAAAATTCGGTTAACCGGCGGTTAACTGAACCGAAAATAATTTTCTTTTTTAAGTATACATAAAAAATAAAAAAATTAGGTAAGAAAGTGCACTTTTTTTATTATTTATAAATGGTTATCAAAGCTTAATTTTTATAAAAAGAATTTAAACATAAAAAATAAAAAATTTTGTTAAGAAAGTATAAGTTTTTTATTATTTGTAAATGGTTAACCGGTAACCGAACTGAAAACTCGGTTAACAGAAATTTTCAGTTCGGTTATGGTTCAGGTTTTTGGCGAACCGAAATTTTCGGTTAACCGAAAAGCGGTTAACCAAAATTTTCAGTTCGGTTACGGTTCGGAATTTTTTTGAATCGCAAAACCGGTTAACCGATTTTCGGTTAACTAAAACTCCGGTTAACCGATTTTGTACACCCCTAATACTAGCTAGTTAGGTTAACCAAAAGGGAGGGGGTGGGGAGTTGGTTTGCAGCTTATGAAAATGGAATATAATTAATTAGTCTGAGAATTATAATATATGGAAAACAACATTAATTGAGATAAAAATTTCAACTTTCATCTCTTCATATTATTTTAATTATGTGAGAGTCAAAATAACCTTCCATTTATTAGCTAGGTGCCTAGGTCATCTCCCACCCTAGGGCTACGTAGAACTTTACCAAAGAAGCCCCCACCCTCCTCTGAGAGTTTTTTTTTTTTTAAATTATATATATTGACAAAAAATGACAAAATTTCGTGCCTCAACTATAACAAATAAAAAAAAATTATTTACCAAAGTTGCAAGGGTTTAAATTATCGGCTCCACTTCCAAGTTCCAACCCCCCCACCCCTCTTCCCCCTCCACAAAAAAAAGAAGAAAAGTCGTACCACTCAACCACTGCCCTCCCCTATTTTAATCTGAATAAGCTAGCTAGCCAGCTAGCTAGGGCAAAGAAAAAACAAAGATTATTTCTGGCATGTAATTCCTTGCTCATCCTTCAAGTATGCCAATACATAAAAGGAATTGAGTGTAACGTTCTTCATTCTTCTTTACTCTTTAGAATAGGAATGTCCATCTATTAACGTCATCACTAATATATACTCTTTTAAAAAAAATTATATGATACATACTATAATGGTCTATTTTACAGATGCATTCTGTCTCAATTTTTTTCAACCTTCCATCTCATATTTCTATACCAATGAAGCTTGATACGCAATAATAATAACCTTAATTACTTCTTTACTTCAAAAAAAAAAACTTTGGTAGTCTACTACTATATTTGTTCTTTGCAGTCTTCATATTTTATAGTTGATGCATATCGTAAAATATTATTATTATGTATCATTTACTAAAACCATTCGTTGCAGAGCACGCATCATAAGCTCCAATTAATAAAACAAAAAAAAGCCATGAAGTGAACATATCAAATATAAAATAACACAACAAATAAGTAATCTGCAATATCTAGCTGCACCAAAAGGAAGGGAAAAATCAACAACAAGTTCGAACAAGTAATTAATGCCAAGTTAAAGAAAATTTAGCACCAAGAACATAATGCAACTGAACAGTCAAAAAAATCAATAATGACAATAAAAAAAAATTGAAGAGACTAATATTAGATTCAATTAAAAAATCTAAAATTCACATAAGAGAGAAGGAGATAGAGAAAGAGATTTGGAAAAGTGGAATACAGTTGTGCTTGAGAAGAGGAGGGAGAGAGAGAAATTTGAGCTTGAGAGCAGTTAATTCTTTTTTTTTCTATGAAATTTGAACTTTATAACTATAATTTTTATATTTAAAAGAACAAAAATGCTAATATGCAGGTTTGGTATATTTAGAGAATGCCCATAAAACATAACTTTTAGTATTTATTTCAGGGGTGTCCATCTATACTAAATTGACGCCCTTTAAAATAGCTCACTACAAATTTTTTGACTTCATTAAAAATTTTTGAGAGTTAGGGGTGTCCATGGACACCTCTAACATCAATAGAGATCCGCCCATGTTCTTAATTATAACTAGCTAGCTGCGATTAAGAACTGTTGGGTTGTTCGGCTTCGATGCCCAAAATCAAAGGCGACTAGCTAGGGTTTGTCTTGAAGCGCAGTTTCTCCTGGCGGCTAGGGTTTTTCTTCTAGAGGTAAAACCATGAACTTCTAGACCCTATATAAAGGGGTCTTGCCTAAGATATAAAATCACTGCTAGACTCCTGAATCTCTGAATCCCTAAACATATTGAGAGGTAGAGAATTGTGAGAGAGATTACAAGAGATGTTGTAATTCTACTGTTGGATCAAATCACTTGTTGTGATTGTGATCGTTTTGTATTCTCCCTACTTATATAGTGGATTGATTGTGCTCGTCGCCGTCCGTGGTTTTTTTCCGCATTGGGTTTCCACGTAAATCTTGTGTGTCGTTATTTTATTCTTGTTATCTTTCTTTAAGTTTCTGAATATCTGTTTCATCCTATTGCTTCCGCTATTAGTTTGTTCTAATTTCCTAACAAGAACTAGATTCGTCATGGACCATGTACATTAATTAGTACATTAGCAGACTCTTAGAACTAAGCATGCATCAAAGAGGCTTACTTAGCCTATAATTTGCTTTGTTTAGTGGTCGCGATTTTGATTTTGTTTTTTGGTGACTGTTAAACAAATTTATTTAGCAGGTAGTTTTCTTTTAGTTAAACTAGCTAGTTCGAGGGACCTATTTTCTATTTTGCATTCTAGATTATCATTGTTTAAAAAACAAAAGAAAGAGGGATTATTATTTATGCGCGCAACATGCATGCTACAGATTTCTTTGTACATACATTACAGTCATTTAATAGGTTATATGCATGCACGCTCTTCTTAAATGAGAACTCCCTTTATGTGAGAAGCTGAAAGAAAATACAATATGTTACTTAATGCTTCTTATTTATTTTTTTTATTTCTCCCTCCCTCTTGAAGTTAATGATCAATGCTGCCCTTAAGAATTAAAAAGGACAATAAAATAGTTTGACTATAAATTACTCTTCCTTTTAAAACGGCCTATAAAAATAATGAATTTAATTTGCCATCAATATCTAAAACCACCAAGTGCTTACTGTATTAGATAATTAACCTTAACTATAGTCATAATGATATCTTATGTGGGCTTAGTTAATCAAATCTAGATTTTCCACAATAATTAGATTGACGATTTGGTTTTATCCTTTTAGCTTTATTATGGCATTGGTTTGACACACAAAAACTAGTACAGTTAGGTGTAACGTCCTAATAGTATGATTGCACTAATCTCCACACACTTTAAGCCATAAATAAATAATGAAAATAATGACATCCATACAATTAAGCACTTCAATAGTTGAACCTTCTTCACAAAGGACAAAACAAGCTAAAATGAAGGCAAAACCCCTACTATGATTAAATGATAATAGGATATATGGCAGAAGTTCTAGAAATGAGCAAATAGCAACGGCTTCAAGCCAAATGCTCAACGATTAAGCCAAAGCCAAGAGATTAATTAGCAACTATATATTGATATTACCATCGTCGGTGTTACTTCATTGAAGTTAAACTGACGTATTTTAGTGGTTGAATTAACTGACATTTATAATCGATAACATTTTTTGTTAATGCTACGTGCTAGCCGATCGGTTGGCTTGAGCCGCCGAGCCACTACAGGTGGATGTGGATCCACGTCAGCTGCTTTCCAAGTATTGGCTTGTCACACGATCATCCTATATCAAGTAGACACGTGTCCTAACATGGCCCCCATGGCTCTTGTTTCTTCATGACTAAGCTATTCTTCTTTTTAAAAGCTGGAGTGTATGGCCCCCCCAATCATCCCCACCATAGTGGCACCTGACTCAAAAGGAGTACCCTTGTGCTGTGGTTTTACCAAAACTGCCCCTCAACTCTCGTTACTATGTGGAACCCACAGCTACCAAGGCTTGGCAATAAATATTGCACCCTTACACTTCCTTTCTCCCCTTTTCCTCTTCCTCCCTCCCTCCCCCTACCTATAAGCTCCCTCCGGCCATGTTGTCCACCGTTTCCGCCATCATCCCTGCCGACACTCTGCCCGGAAACCCGTTCTCGGGCGGTTTCACCCCGTGGGAAACCATTGAGTCCTTTTTTACCAACCCTAACCCTGATGCCAAACCTAACTCTGGCTTAGACCTATGCCGTTACCATGCTGGTTCGGAGTCTGGTTCGGATAATCCGGACCAACAACTGCCTGGCTTTGACCATGACCAAGACCTGAACCAAAACTCTGCCAAAATAAACTCCACTCCAGACAACCCGAGCCAAAACTCTGCCGGTTTGGAGTCAGGTTCACCCGGTTCGGATGAGCTGAACCAAATAGGGTCCACGATGGACGAGCGAAAGAGGAAGCGGATGATCTCGAACCGGGAGTCAGCCAGGCGGTCCAGAATGAGGAAACAAAGACACCTAGAAAATTTAAGGAACCAGGTGAACCGACTAAAAACGCAAAATCGGGAGTGGGTGAACCAATTACGGTTCAGAGCACAATATATCTTCCAGATTAGGAGAGAGAACGATCGGCTCAGGACAGAGTCCATCTTCTTGCAAAGGAGATTAATGGAATACAGCAAAATTATGCAACTCCAGCAAATCCAACAGAATTATTCATCTCCCATGCAAGCCTATAATTTGACTCTCGTCAACCATGAACAATTTACCCCATCATTAATTATTTGATAATTATGGGAAAATGAAGCAAGCGCGTGCATTAGCAAATTGCATATCATATGCATCTAATTAATCCGACCTAATAATTAAAAGGATCGGGTTAATAATCAGCTTATATATTGCGTACTCTTAGATCATATATAGTAATATACCCCTCTCTATATGTAAATTAAATGCATGCAAGTAGGGAAGATTTTGATTATTTTTTTTGCCTTTTTTCTTTCGGGTTTATGGGGGATTTTCTTTGTCATTAGGGATGGAGAAATTTTGCAATTTTCAGGCAAATTTTCTGAAAATTGTTCTTTTTTCCTTTCTGTATAGAGAGTTGAAGTTTGTATTTTGGTTTATAATGAGTGAAAATTTTCGGTCGCGCTTGCTCTTGCTGCTGCTCCATGCTTTACTACTACGTACACAATCATTAATTCATAAGTGTTTGCTCTTTCCCCCCCCCTTCTCTCTCTCTCTCTCTCTGTCTTTCCTCGGTTTTTATCTTTTTTCTTTTTCAACTCGTTCAAAACTCAAAACCATCATGGGGTCCCTCTTTTGCTTAGCAGTTGCTTTCATTCTCACCTAACAATCCGCCAGTGACAAATGACATTCAATCATGCATCATGTATGTTATAGTGGATAAATCTACTTCTAGGCTTTCGACCGTCAATTTAAATTTTTAGTTAAATTAATTTTTAAATATGATATTAAAATATTTCTGAGTGGGACGTATCGACTTCTAATTTTAACAGCCCTGATATCAATTTATTACGCAAAGTAGAGGATCTTTTGCAGCATTCACTCTTCAAGTCTAAAGGACATACGTGTGAGGGGTATGTTAGAGCATAAATTTATTCCTGAACCTTCAACAATCAATTAAAAATTTTAGTTGAATTGATTATTGGACAATGGATGTTACATGCAATTAAAAATTATATATTAAATAATAATCTTATTTCAAATGAACTTAAAGTTATAAATCTTATTTCAAACCCAAAGGGCATACGTATGTACGTGGACACACAGAGTATTGAAATATATAGAAATAAACTTTATCAAGTAGTTGTCTTAGTTGGATCACTACTGAAAATTAAATACTTCCTGTGTTCCATATTAATAATCAATTTTAAAGAATATGCGAAAATAATTATTAAAATGCATTTGCATTGTTGAAAAGAATTTTTAATCTAATAAATATGGAACAGATGGAGTAGAAAGTTTAATCCATGAAAACGACGGGCAATATTCTCCAATTTTTCTCTGTGGATTTGGGAACTGACAGTTTAATTAAGCCTTGAAAGATTTAAAGTGTGAAAGTTGGGCAAAGAATACTGCACATTAAAAACAGTGAATAGTGGCATGGAAGGAAAGAGACCATTAAAATGCAAGCATATGGAAAGAAATGGAGTCCCCACCATTGATTTTGGTCGGTCAGAAAGCAATATATGTAACTAAAGGCCAATCATTCGTTGACTACTGCCGCAATTAAAGACAATTGAAGGCATATTATGTAGTTTTAACTGGGCAAAATTATAGGAGAGAGACATGGGTACAATGCTTTGTAGTGAAGCTGCCTTTTTTTCTTTTTTTTTTTAATTCTGAAGGTTAAAACAAAGCTAAATTTTTTTACAAGAAGTAAAGCCAAGTTAGTAAATTATTTTATTGAAAAATAAATTTAAGTTGATAAACTATATGTATAATTTTATTCATATGTATTTACTTATATTAGGTATATATACAATTATCTTTATATATATTCACTGCTATTAAGCATTAACTAGTATAGACCCGTGCTTTAATTTGCACGGTGATTTATAAAATAAATAATAAGTTGTTCAGAAAAGACACATAGTTGCTATTATTATTTAGAAAAGAAGACACAAATAAGTTACTTAATAAATGATGTTATAAGTAGAAATAAACTTTTACTATAAAAATTTAATAAGCCTAGTTATTATAGTTAGAATTTTTTAATATTATATACTTTTTTATCCTTTTCTTTTGGGGAATTTTTATCTTTGAAAATATATCTATTCTGATCACAATTTAATTCAAATTATCTCAATATGTAGTTACAATACGTCAAAATTAGTTATCCATGATGTGCTTAGCTAGGCTCCTCCTTTTTGAAATCATGAAATTAGGTGGCCTTTTGGTGGAAAATATGTCATCGAATTCTTCTTTAGACAACATATCCCCCTCATGTTAGTGTTCCACTTAAATCATGAGTTGTAACACAAATGACTTGTTATAGATTTAGGAACATAGATTTAGTAATTTTAGGTAATTTGAATTAAGTAGTTTTTTTTTTTTGGGGGGGGGGGGGGAAGGGGGACTGTGAAAATAGTGGATATGTTTAGAAAATCAATAAAAATTATCATATATGGTAGTTGGTCTATTGATTTGAAACTACCTATCAATTTATATAAGTTGCCCCCTCTTATAAGGAAAGATAATGAGTTAGCAGAAAGGCATATGTTAAGATATTCTAGTTGAATCATAGATCATAATTAGTTGTAGCATACTACCTACAGAGTTTTGACTATCTAACTATCTGTTTAGTTAACCCATATTTTAAAAACCCAAAAATAGTATTTTCAAATTTGTTCATTCGATTAGCTAACCTAAAATGGGGTTATTTTATTTCTTGAAATCAGAAGGACCCATCAAAATCTCAATTAACACATGATTTTCAAAAAAGAAAATCCAAGAAATTAAAGTTTTCTATAACCTTACCTTGTGATTTGTATCTTAAGTTAACTATATGACATGATTAATGATTTTGAACATTTGTCATCATTTATGAAAAAAACATACAAATAGTATTTAAGAATACATTACAGTATTTTACTAAATAGCAAAAGCTGTTACATTGATTTAAGCATCCATTACAGTGTTGAATGTATGCCGTGATAAAAAAATATATAGAAATAGTATTCAAGTATGCATCGTAATTTCTAACTAAACAATGGAAATCTTCAAGCATGCATTATAGTTTCTAACTGAACAATTGAAACAAAAAATTACATTGATTCAAACATGCATGTAGTATTGAACTTATGAAATGATTTTAAAGAGACAACAACAACAACAACAACAAACTCCCAAAGTGGGTCCCGCTTTCGCGGGGTCTGGGGAGATCCAGCTGTAGGCAACCTTACCTCTACCGGTATTCCTACCCATAGAGAGGTTGATTCCATAAGACCCACAAAAACAGTTTTGGGAAAAGGTTTGAAGGGGAAACGATTGAAAAGCCAATTACCGAAGTAAGAGAAAGGGGAGGGGGAAAGTTTCCTGATACGCGAATAAAGAGAAGGTGGAGGCATACCTCAACTCATCGTGAGCGCTTGGTGTCGTGACAATCCGGAACAGCATGACCTGCAAACAAGCAAACCAAAACCCACCCCACCCCACCCCCCACCGCCTAGGCTACTGCGTCCTACGACGCCGGTCCCCCACCATCAAGGACCTTGATCCTGTCCCGCCACAACCTCCTATCCTGAGCCATGTCCTCCGTGAGACCGACAACTCTCAGGTCCTCTCTAACCACCTCTTCTAGGCTCTTCTTCGGTCTACCTCTCCCTCTCTTACCACCAGGTGGGTTGATAGTCTCGCCTCTTCGCACCGGGGCGGCCACGCTTCTCCTCTTTACGTGGCCGAACCATCTGAGCCTCGATTCCCTCATCTTCTCCTCTATGGGGGCCACTCCAGCTAGGCCTCGAATAACCCGGTTCGTAACCCTGTCCAATCTTGTAAAACCGCACATCCACCTGATCATCCTCATCTCAGCTACCATCAACCTCTGGACCTGCGCCTTTTTTAGAGGCCAACACTCCGATCCGTAGAGAACCGCCGGTCTAACTACCATCCGATAAACTTTGCCTTTCAAACCCATGGGCACTCTCTTGTCACACAGTACCCCTGACGCTGACTTCCACTTTTGCCAGCCCACTTTAATCCGCTAGCTAATATCCTCGTCGATATCCCCATTCTGCTGGATAATCGAGCCCAGATACTTGAATTTGGCGACCTTCGGTATTGCCCTCCCATCCAGCACGATTTTCCCCCCCCCTCTTCTATCCTTCCGCTGAAACAACAGTGAAGGTATTCCGTTTCGATCTACTCAACCGGAAGCCCCTAGCCTCCAGTGTATGTCTCCAACTCTCCAGCCTGTCATTCACCCCCTGCCTGGTCACGTCGACAATGATTTTAAAGAGAAAACTGAAAAATTACATTTGTTAATGTTGGCGGCATATTTTGAAGGTGAATAACTTAATCAAAATCGTTCTAAAGACTTTATAAATTAGGATCAACTTTTTAATATTAAACTCATCCCATATGTCTACTAATACAATTTGATCCTACTGCTAGGGTTCCTAACCCAATGAAATCCGCCAACACCCCCTTCATATTGTTCTAAACTCCAACCTGACCAACTCACTCAATTTCCAAAATAGCAAAATTTTTGAAGATATAGAAGACTATACTCTTATCTACGTAAGTAAAAAAAGAAGTCAAATGTTGTAATTTCTTTTATATATCTTAACAGTAACTCTTGTAAATCATGAAAATCATATTATAATTTGTAGTATAGATATTTGAAATTTTTTAATTGATGTAAATACATAGGTCACCAAACAATTTAGATACATGTGAAATAGTTTGCATTGTTGTTTCCATTAAAAATCTGAAATGCCAAAGAAGAGGATCAAATTATTAGAGTCTTTCTTATAAAAAAAATAAAAATCCATAAATGAACAACATAAATAAAACATGAAAGAATCCAAACACAATTAAGTTACTAATACAATACAATATAATATAAGCAAAATTTTTTTAACCTAAGTCATAAATCGGACGGAAATAATTAAGAATATAAACGAATCAAACCAAACACCACCACTATTAATCAAGCCTGACAAAAACTACACCTAAAAAAGTGAGATTATGAATTGGAGCAAGAAATCAATGATGGTGTCAATTAGTGAAAGATTAGATATCAAGAAAAGAAAATTAAGCCACATATAGGAGGGAATTACAACAAAAAAAGTACAAAAATTTCAATCAAATACGATCAAGCATTTTGATACTATTAATTACAAAGAATGAGGTCACTTGCTGACAAATTAATAAATTAATACAAATAAATATATGAGGAACCTAAGGGAACGATAATTATTATATATCTGGAAGTGAAATAAAAAAGATCACTTTGACACACATGAGCAATGAGCAAGACGGCAAAATTGATTTCAACTATGAGATGTATTCTAATGTATAATTTCAACTATGATTTAGAACTACTTGACTATTTACAGTCATATTGAATGTTCAACAATGATATATTTTTTATCTATAATTTTCATAGTTATTTGTTACTAACTACCTCATAATTCATATTTCCATAATTATGGGATTATTCTTTATTGGGATTTGACTTTATTATTTAAAATAATACTAAAGACATAGCCACTCTATAATCTGTATTTCAACCATTACAGAATTATACTTCTCGGGATTATGCTTTCCTATGATCATTTCCTTAGTTGTTAATGATTTTTTTTCACCATTACGGAATTATACTTCCTGATAATATACTTCGCAGGATTAATATTTTTCTACAATCTAGCAGTGATAAGGAGACATAATGAATTCAAAAGGTTTAAGAAGGATATTTTTTTATAATTTTCATAATCACTAATTACTACATAATCATTCCTTTTAGAAAAAAAAATACTCCATAATCTTTATTTCGACAAGTATGAAATTATACTTCATAAGATTATACTTTCTTACGATCATTTCCTCATTAATGATTTTTTCCCTTACTAAAATGTGAGAGATTTGAAGATTCTAAATTAACTATTTTCAACAATCGGATGGTTGTGATGAGGAAAGAGAATGAATCCAAGGGTTCGAAATCTCTAATTAATGCAAGAAAATTCCACATCATCACAACATTGCTTTTATATATAGTATAGTATAGATTTATATAACTGTATATTTATATATAAACTACTTAATTAGGTTATCCGAATTCAGGTGAAAATTAGTTCAAATCACTTCCAAAGTTAACATTTCCTCTCAAATAATTTAGCTTTAAAAGGGATGCTAGTTGTAATTTTTCCCATCATAAGTCTTGTTAACTACATATGTTTACTCACTCTTTTTTTTTTTTTTTTTTTTTGTTTCCCTTTGTAAATAAAGTAAAATACTTGCGAACACCAAGTTCATCTCTACTGATTTGTAATTGAATATGTAGTGCACAATTTAATACTTGTAATTGAATAGTCAATTTCATTAATTAGTTCATCTTAATTAGTTAGTTAATACTTCCTCCGTCTTAAAAACGTTGTCAAAATTCTTACTTTTTAACCTCCCGCAATACTTGTCAATATCATTACAATTATATACTTTTTTTTATTGTTTAAAAATTTTATATTTATTCATTCCAACTAACAACATGAAATATTTAATCTAGACAAGCGGAGTAAAGAAGACCAATTTTTTTTTTTGAAATTTTCATTATTTTCAAGTTCAATTTATCATTTTCAATCTGATAATAATTGGAGTAATATAAATAAATTATGTTCCCTTATTTTTTGTATTTATCCTAAGTTTGACAATCTTTGCGAGACGGAGGGAGTAGTAATTAGTTAATTAATCTCTTTTTTTGGTTCTCAGATAATCAATTTCACTATAATCAAGCTACCGTTATTTCAATAAGAGGTAGAGTTCTCCAATCACAATTTTTCTCTATTCACAAGGCGAAATCTTACTTAAGAGAAACGAGTGTCAATCCATTTTACATTTATTTAATATTAGTAATTAGCTTGGGTAAATATGTGGCTGTGCGTGGAGAAGCTTTTGTAAAGTAATGCTCCACATTGGGTTGGCGTATTAGTGGTACTGCTGTTAGGAGTTGTCGTCTTTGTCACGGAAGCACAAGCTAAGATTCCCACATAATGTTAAAGCCAAGTCTTTGGGCGGTGATGTGATTCACGTGCTCCAAATAACACACTAAATCGGTCATCTATATATATTTCACTCTTGGATTTAAATATTTTAGGGGTCACATGTTATATATCTATTTCGAATATATTTGTCATATAAATAAATTTTAATATATATGTACTTACATAATTTAGATAAAATATATTTTTGGAATTATAATACAGAAAATGTTATTTGGATAGTTAAGCAGATAATTATGATTTTAACAGAAGATAACTGTTAGATGTCAATATGTGTGTGTGTGTGTGTGTGTGTGTACATATATATACATATATATATGTATATGTATATGTGTGTGTGTGTGTGTCTGTATATATATGTGTGTGTATGTGTGTGTGTGTGTACACACACACACACACACACACACACACACACACACACATATATATATATGTATGTATGTATGTATGTATGTATGTATGTGGGGGGTTCAGTGATCCTTAATGTGGTTAGTGTTTATGCACGTCAGATTGGTTTGTTTGACGAGGTTAAGAAACGATTATGGGAGGATTTGGATATGATCGTGCAGGATGTACCTCGAAACGAAAAGCTTTTCATAGGAGGAGATTTTAATGGTCATATTGGGGGAGACTCAGGTGGTTACGAGTCGGCTCACGGAGGTTTCGATTTTGGGGTGATGAACAATGGAGGAGTTGTTGTCCTGGACTTTGCCATTGCCTACGATTTGTTGGTGGTTAACTCCCTTTTTAAGCCGAAAGAAGACCATTTGGTGACCTTTAAGAGTGGTTCCTTTAAAACCCAAATCGACTACTTCCTGACTAGGGCAGATAATCGGAGGTCGTGTAGGGATTGTAAGGTGATTCCTAGTGAGTTTGTAGGATCTCGGCATAGGTTGCTTGTTTTAGATTTGGAGTTCAATGGTGTTAAGTGGAAGAGGAGGGGTGTTGGGGACCTTAGAGTCAAGTGGTGGAATCTTACAAAGGAGAACACTATGAAATTATCAGCAAAGATCACGGAAGAAGGAGCCTGGAGGCGAGTAGAGGATTTAGATATGATGTGGAAAGCGATGGCAGATTGTATTCGAAAGTCCGCTAAAGAAATCCTAGGGGCTTCGCGGAGAGGTGGTAACAGAATGAAGGGAGCGTAGTGGTGGAACGGGGGGGTCAAGAAAGTCAAGGAGAAAAATGACGCTTTCACTGCTTTTATGAACAGTAGAACGGACGAAGAGAAAGAGTTCAATAGAGGTAGATACAAGGCAGCAAAGAAGGTAGCCAAGAAAGCTGTTGCGATAGCTAAGTGCGGGGCCTATGATAGGTTATATCGAAAGTTGGAGACCAAGGAAAGCGAGAAGGAAGTCTTTAAACTGGCTAGGGCTAGAGAAAGGAGTACTACAGACTTGGGTGTCGTAAGGTGTATCAAAGATAAGAATGGTCGGGTACTGTCCGGGGATGCGGAAATCAAGGGCAGATGGCAGAGGTACTTTTTCAGACTCCTCAATAGGGAAGCGAGCGAAGACCCTCGAAGTACAGGTCGTGAGAGGAGCAAGATAGGTCTCCACCTTCACCTGGGTGAACCGATCAGTAAGGACGAGATTAAAGAGGCCTTGAAGAGGATGCCCAATGGGAAGGCAGAAAGATCAGACCGGATACCGGTGGAAGTGTGGAAGGGCTTGGGTGAGGAGGGACTGGAGTGGCTAACAAAGCTTTTTAATGTCGTCCTTATGACTTCTAGGATGTCCAGAGAATGGCGGTTTAGTACATTCATCACATTGTACAAGAACAAAGGGATATTCAAGACTGTAACAATTATAGGGGCATAAAGTTGCTCAATCACACAATGAAGTTATAGGAGCGGGTGATTGAGCGAAGTCTCGATCTTAGATAACCAATTTGGTTTTATGCCTGGCAGGTCGACCACGAAGGCGATCTATCTCCTTAGAAGGCTTATGGGATTGTACAGAGATAGAAAAGTGGATCTTCACTTGGTGTTCATCGACCTGGAAAAAGCTTACAATAGAGTTCCACGCGACCTAGTTTGGAGTTGTTTAGAACAGAAATAAGTGATACTTGGGTATATTCGAGTTACTAAGGATATGTACGAGGGAGATAAGACGAGGGTTAGGACGCCGGGAGGGGCTACCGACGACTTCTACGTTGGTATTGGCCTGCATCAAGGGTCCGCTTTAAGCACTTTCCTGTTCACGATGGTAATGGATGAGCTTATTGAAGGGATCCAGGATAAGTTACCCTGTTGTATATTATTTGCTGACGACATTGTTCTTTTTTATGTGACCAGAGAGGGAGTTAATAGCAAGTTGGAATGTTGGAGGTACACACTGGAGTATAGGGGTTTTAATTAGAGTGAGCATATCGAAAATTGAATACCTCCATTGCTGCTTTAGCGGGAGCGAAGGTGCGGGAGGAGATATCACCATTGACGGGGTGCCAATACCGAAGGTCGAGAAGTTTAGGTACCTCGGTTCGATCGTTCAGTACAATTGTGACATTGACAAAGATATTAACCAACGCGTTAAAGTCGGTTGGTTAAAATGGAAGCACGCTACGGGTGTGTTGTGTGATAAGAGGATGCCAGTAGGTTTGAAAGGTAAAGTTTGTTGTACGGTAGTGAGACCCGCTATGATGTACGGTTCGGAGTGCTAGGCGTTAAAGAAGACTCATATTCAAAGATTGATGGTCGCAAAGATGAGGATGATCAGATGGATATGTGGGTGTACAAGATAGGATAAAATTAGGAATAAAGTGATAAGGAACATAGTCAAAGTGGTGCCCATCAAAGACAAGATGAGAGAACCAAGACTAAGATGGTTTGGTCATGTGAAAAAAAGGAGTGTGAATGCACTGGTTAGGAGATGTGAGATTATTAACATTCCCGACGGTAACAAAGGGAGAGGTCGACTAAATAAGAGTTTGGATGAAGTGATTAGAGGGGACCTGAAAGTTATAGGATTGACGGAGAACATGGCACCGGATAGAAGTCTCTGGCGAATAGAATTAAGGTCTTAGATCGAGGAGCATTGTTGGCATAGAGTCTTTCGGTTGTAGTAGGGTAGGTTTTGTTAAGGGTTGCCGTTTATATGTTGTTTGCAAGTAGTGCTTACTTATAGAGAAGTCATTATTTATCTATCGTTGCTAAGGTATGGTGCCTCCCCCCTCTGCTTTATTATACAAGTGGTTCTCTCTCTCTAACCCTTCTTTTACAAATGTTTTCACAAAATTCTTGTTTTGTGGATCGCTTGGAATCAGCCTCTCTACGGGTAGATATGTGGGTAGAGATAAGGCTGTCTACATCTGGATCTCCCCAGACCTTGCAAAAGCAGAACCCACACTGGGAGTTGTTGTTGTTGTTGTTGTTGTTGTTGTTGTTGTTGTTGTTGTTGT
>JACYFF010031956.1:106796893-106825597 GCA_017589665.1 Selenicereus undatus | reverse complement strand
ATATATATATATATATATATATATATATATATGTATGTGTATATATATATATATATATATATGTATGTGTATATATATATATATATATATGGGGGGGTGAGTCCGGTATGATGAGGTTTTGGGTAGGATGAGTAGGATGAGGTAATCAGTAGTGGTCAGTCGTCATTGTTTCAGTGATTGTTAGTATTATCTTGGTTATCAATATATCTTTAAGGCAACTTTTAAAAATTTGTTCAAAATATGTTGGTCACCAAGGTAATTCTAACGATCACTGACCTAATAACTACTTATCACCTCATCCTAGTAGTGATCAGTAGCTATTGTTTCAGTGATTGTTAGTATTACTTTAGTGATCAATATACTTTTAAGGCAACATTTGAAAGTTTATTCAAGATATGGTAATCACCAAGGTAATGCTAACAATCACTGACACAATAGCTACTGATCACCTCATCCTACACAAGACCTCATCATACCAGAGTCGTCCCTTACATATATATACTTTTAATTGGGATAAAATATTTCACTATCCATAAAATGACATCAAACGGAAATTTAGAGTTCTTTTCTTTTTCTTTTGTCATTGTGGGTGGGGAAAAAGTGAGAAAACTCCTCTCCCAATTGGCAATTGCCCCATCATGAAATTTCACCTCATATCCTTTTTTTTTTCCGGGGGGGGGGGGAATAAAGGATGGATCATACTATTAAAACTTCTCTATAATTATTGTGGTAGTCGACATTACCACTACTACAGTATTTATATTGTATATCCGGATCATGTGCATCTACTATATTGCCATAGAAATAGGGGATTTTGAGGTCCAAAAAAACAAAAAAAAACATCTACTATAGACCCGAGGCTATATTATAATTTGCAGCTGTTAATATTCAATATTTTCCCAGACCCTACGTAAGCAAGATCCACACTGAAAGGCGGTGTTATTATTATACTATTTAACATTTCGTTGTCATGAGGAGAAATATTAAAAACGACCAAAACACATGGGGGGCGGGCGGGAGCGGAACCATCAATGGAAAGAGGATTGTCCACTAGCTGGTCAAGTTGAATGATATAAGTGGGCTCAGCCTCAAACTCAAACTCAATTAGAAAATGGCACTTAACACGTTTGTCCCGATTCAAACCATTCATATAGTCAAGCCCGACCAAGTGTGTCTCCCCCCCGCCCCAACCCCACCACTAGAAAAATACAACAGTCTATAGCATAATTTTTTTTAGAAGATTTTATCTGTATTTATTGTCTATAATAGGATAGTTTAAAACGTACGAAGCCATATATAAAACATTAATGAAATAAAAAATAAAAACACCCCTGCATTAACTAATTGTGAGCAGTTTTGCAAGGAGTTTGCTTCACTGATACGTGAACAATTATGGACTCAGCCCACTAGCTTGGATAAACCCAGAACTCATTGGGCCCACTAGCCTTTCTGGTTTTGTTCCACTCAACAATTCTTCAACTTGACACTGACAAACAAGTGTTTTCTGGAACTGTTTAACCTAGACCAAGGTTCGTGCCATGGGGGTGATCCATGAGCCAAAGCCTCATTAAACTCCCTACAATTTGTTTAGGAGTACTGACATGTTTGCTCCTGTGAGTGTGAAGCACTGGACATTAGCAAACAAGACGAGATGGACGAAGTCATTATGTCTTACTTGTGTCGCTCCTAATTATATTGCTTGTGACGTATTTACAATTGCATTACACATGCGAGACAGTTTCATATAGATGTGTTGCCGATTTTCGAATGATTGAGGTCAATAGGGTGTGATGTTGTTCTACGCATCCGACATGCTAAGCATGTGAACTGACACTGTATTATATGACTAAATTCAACTAGCATAGGCATGTGTAACATTTGAAAAATTGAACTCTTCAAATCAAGCTTGAAAAATGCTGAAAGCCCCATGGTACAAATCAGTGACGGATTTAGATGTTTAAAATAGGGGTGTCCGTCTATTAATGTCATCACTATTGTACAATCAATAAAAAAAAAAGAAATTATATGATACATATTATATATGGTAGTCTATTTTACGCAAACGTTCCGTTTTTTTTTTTCTTCTCCCAAACGTTCCGCCTTGTATTTCTACAGTAGCGGAAGTTGACAAGTAATAATAATATTCTTCACTTTTTTACCTTCCAAAAAAACTATGGTACCTCTACTAGTACATTTGGCCTTTGCTGTTTTTCATGTTTTGAGTTTAACACATAAATTGAGCTAAAATTATAGAACGTTACAATCACGTATCATTTTTTCAAACATTTGGTTATAGAGGACATATCATCAAAACCAAGCAATAAAACCAAAAAAGATTGAGACATGAGGTGAACATATCAAACATTAAATACAATTATAAATAAGCAATACGCACCAGTTAATCGCACCAAAAGGGGGAAAAAAAATATCATCGAGTTCAAATCAATTATTAGGGCCAAGTTAAAGAAAAGTCTACACCAAGAAGGCAAGAACGCATCGCAACTAAACAGCAGCAAAAAATAAATGGTAACAATAAAAAAAATTAAAGAGACTAGAATTAGATTAAATTAAAAGTCTAACTCCAAATAAGAGAGGAAGGGAGAGAGAGAAATTTGAGTTTGGTTGCATTTAATTTAATTTTATTTTTCTATTAAATTTCAACTTTATAACTCTACTTTTGACATTTAAAGAAATTGAAAAGGTCAATATGCGAGCTAAATATATTTAAAATGTATCCATAATTTTCTGGACCTAATTTAAGGGCGTCCATATATATCAATTTATTTCCATTTAAAATAGCTAATTAAATTTTTTTTGGCAGAGGGGTATCCATGGACACCCCTCACCCATGAATAGATCTGCCCCTGGCCCTGGGTACGTTGCTAAATTGCTAATTGTTATGCAAGGAAACACATATATAGCGGATTACTAATTTTTCCAAATCTGTAAAATATCAAATGTCAAAATGACGCAAGCAAAAATGAAGATTTGGATACACGTACAAAATCAGAAGATTACAGTACTCAGAATCCACCATATCGATGTCAAATGTCATGCAAAATTGAAGATCTCGTTGGGCATATACATAACCAGCAGATTAATATGGTCCAAATCTGCAATATCAATATCAAAGATCATACCACATTGAAGATATTATTGCAACTGCAACCAAGGATACTCATTCATATATGCCTTGCATAAATAAATATGGTATCGCCAGAGACAAGGGTAACCAACCTATTCAATTCAGTTCACTAACATGTCTGCTAACCTAGGATTGATCTGCTGATCTAAAAGAATTACATTCATCAGCTTTGGCTAATCTTAGGCATCAAATTGACGTTTACAGGCAACGTAGTGCCCCACGACATCTTCTATCCGAAGCATTTACATAATCAAAATCCTCTGAAATTGAAGATAAGCGTCATCCACCCAGTGAGGAAGAGACGTTACAGTAACTCAAGCAGGCATCAAAGCCCGAGTGTCATCTAAAACATGCAAGCAGAGGGAAAGGCATATAGCTGCAACTACTGAAGCTTTTGCTGTCACATATCTCACAGCTTGAAGACCTCTGTCAACAGTGGCTTCATTGACAGCACGAGCACTTCTTTTTACACCAGAAAACACTTTCTCAAGCAAAACCTCAAGAAACGATCTCACGGTCTCAAATGTCACCCTCCCAGTCACATCTAGGACAAATTTTCGATTGCTTGGAACAGCCAAGGTAGAGGATACTGTCGATATCCAACCAGTCTGTCCACTCTCACAAGATGACTCTCTTCTAGCTTCCTTGATATTGAAGAATATACCTCTTCCATGTCTGTTATGGTTTACTGAAATCACATTTTGCACATCATTGAGTGGCGGATAAAGAGTCTTTGAACCTACATCTGATTTGGAACGTGTCACTACCAAGCTAGACACATCAGAACAAGCCGACTCCGACATTACATCTGAATTTGAACTTGTCAAGACCTGGTGCGATGTCTTAACCAAAGTCTCAATTGAACCACTGCACACTGAAACCAGCAAATCTCTCACTTGCTTCTCATGCTTTGGATTTGTCAAACCAGCAAAGAACTCATCATAGGTGTTTATATTCACAGTTCTGTCAAGATAAACAGCAACAGCAGTGCTTACGAACATCTGTATCCAACCACCGATAAGCTCCCTATACCTATCATCACACATTACATCAACCCATCTGGGCAACGAACCATTAGTAGAGACTGAATCTTCAACATTCAACTTGGCACCCAAATTCAATTGTGCATCTGATTCTCCATTGGAGAAGAATGCCAAAACCAAATTTCTGGCAAAACTACCAATAACTACAGAAGCAAAACCAGAGCCAGCATTCGAGAATAGCTTATCCATGAATCGATCATAAAACCCAGAACCTGATTCAACCCCACTACCAATCTCCCGAGATTCTGCCTGATAACCCCTCAATACCCCCCTAGTCAAAGATGCTGTAACCCTAACAACAGAATCAGAAAACTCCTTGGATTGGGCAATTTTAGAAATCTGCTTCAAACTATTGGGAATCTCATCAGAATCAGATAGCAAAAACTCCCTCAAATCCTTAGAAAGAATCCCAAAAGTCTCAGCAGAATCAGACACCGATTCAGCAATTGAAACAAGGGCGCTCAATAATCTGTAAAACTTCTTCCTTTTCCTTACAACTGAAGGCGAATTATAAACCCTATAAACACCATATCCAGTTATCCCAAAAGCTGCTAATAAAAAAACCCACTTTCTCTTTTTCCTGGCAAGATCCAAACCCCTATTCAGCAATCCCAGATCCATCTAGAAACAAACAACCCCACAAACACAGCTTACAGCTAGGGTTTCAAATATTTGAACTCGTCAGCAATAATCAATTGGGCAATTGACATTACAAATCAATGGGGTGCGAAACAAAGAACCCAGAAAGACAGAGAGAGAAAGAGAACGGAACCTGATAAGGAGAGAGACAACCCGGGTTGTGTGAAGGGCGGAGTTCCCAACTACCAACTAACCAAAAGGTCCAGAAATGCAGGAAGCAATAAATTTCCAACGAAATAAATGTTTTTTTTGGGTGCAAGACTTAATTTTTGCAGAAAAATCATAAATGAGGACGGTAAAACAGGTTAGGCTGCCTACAATTCACCCCTTGGGGTGCGGCCCTTCTCCGGACCCTGCGTGAACGCGGGATGCTTGTGCACCGGGCTGCCCTTTTTAGGACGGTAAAACAGGACGATCTGGTCATGAAGCTCTTTCACTATTGGTATTTGTCGGGTGACTTTTCTTGGCTCATGGACTTTCACAAATAGAAATATCTCAAGGTCCAGATTAATCAATTCTAGCTATGGCCTATGGGTTATGAGTTATGACAACGAGAAATATCTCATCATCCATATGATTTATTTATTTTTTGGTTTTTAGAGATCCCAAGAAAAGAAAATTGGCAAATATGTGAAAGTCAAAATTATATTAGTTTATATTTCGCAAGCACTAAAAATATTTCATAGTCTAAGTTTAAATTTATTGGAAATATACATAAAATTTAGCATATATTTAGTGTTAGGACTAAGCCAACTCAGCAGCAAACTCAGCAACATAACTAACTTCCTATTTTCTCTCCAACAGACTTCATTTTTCTCTCTCTGGACCTGCTATGCTAGTTCTGGCGGGAGATTTTTGATTTCTCAGCTTTCATACACTTGTATATATATACATGAATGCTCCTTATAAACGTAGCACAAGATGAATGAATGATAATCAGAAAATGATTCTCCTTTCAATCTATCTCCAATATTACAGCTTACAGGTCCTACCATGGTATCAGAGCTTGGGAGAAGGTTCTGAACCTCGCAAATTTCTTCCCTTTTTTTCAATCGATTGAATCACTCCGTCAATCGATTAAGCTTGATCCATGTTGCGTTCTTCTTTTCCTTTCTACGTTGATTGATTGAGTAGCATCCTCAATCGATCTTGCTCACGATAAGAGTCTCAGAATCTGTCGAATAGGGTTTGGACATGCAATTCAGGTTTTTCTATCTAATCACCTCTCATTCGAGTCTCGTTTGATCTTAAAGTCATTTTCTAGGGTTCATAACCCCTTGGTGTCACAATCTTGATGTTCAACTACGCAATGGTTGTTCAAAGTAGTTGAATTCCACAAATTGAGCCTGCGGATCCTCTTTTTGTGCATCCTTCAGACAATCCATCTCAACCTCTTGTTGCCAATGTCTTTAATGGGGAGAACTTCGACAATTGGAAGAGATATGTTGTCATAGCTTTATCAGCAAGACACAAGATAGCTTTTATTGATGGAAGCTGTACTCGACCAGAATCTACATCTCCTTTGCTTACTCTTTGGCAGAGAAGCAATGGCATGGTACTCTCAAGGCTACTGAATTCTCTGAGTGAGAACATCAGGAATAGTGTCTTGTACTTCGATACTGCTCAAGACCTTTGGAAGGATTTAGAAGGTAGATTTGGACAGTCAAATAAGGTGAGATTGTTTCAGGTACAGAAGGATGTTTCGTGCCTCTCACAAGGGGACATGGACATTACAAGTTACTACACCAAGGCTAGACAAGTTTGGGATGAATCAAGTGCAGTGAGTGCCATTCCCAAGTGCACTTGTGGGAAGTGTGAATGTGGTGTTAATGGCAAGCTTCAAAGCTATACTAAAGAACAGAAGTTGATCTAGTTTTTGATGGGTTTAAATGGGAGTTACACTGCTGTGAGGGGGAACATCTTAATGATGTCACTATTTTCTACTATGCATCAAGCATATTCACTTCTTGTTCAAGAAGAGAAGCAAAGCCAAGTGAAAACAGAGACACATTCCCTTAATGACAATGCAACTGTCTGTTGGAGTGAATAGGCCACCAAATACCTTCAAGAAAAGTGAGGACAGGAGGTCAAATCTTTTCTGTGATCACTGCAAGAGAACGGGGCATACCATGGAAAAGTGTTATAAGCTTCATGGATATCCCAACAAACCTCCTCAAGGGTGGTCATACTCAGGCACAAAATAAAAGAGCTTATAACACTTGGTCTGAGAATGATCCCCAAGAGTCCCCATCCGAGACCCACACAACAATGCTCCCAGGTCTGAATGCAGAACAGAGTAAATTGCTGCTTCAGTTTCTCTCTAACTTGACCAACACTAGTTAGGCAAAACAATCGGACCAGGAAGCTATTACAGAACTACCATAGCAGGTCTAGAGAAAGAAAGATGAAGTCTGTTGGAGAGAGAATAGGAAGTTAGTTATGTTGCTGAGTTTGCTGCTGAGCTGGCTTAGTCCTAGCATTTAGTAATCTAGTTTTTGCCAGATGCTAAGTTATAACCCTGATGATTCACTTCGATTTAAAAAATTCATATTTATATTTATTAACATCATAGCTTTGAAATAGAAATTTTTGGCATATACAATAAAAAGAAATTATAAAGCTTTCAAAAAAAATATATTTGTGGTTTAGAATTCTCCTCTGATACTCATCTTAACTAAAGCTTGATTACAGAGTGTCAACAAGATCTAGATTGGATTTTTTCAACGGTACATTAATCTAATTCTATAGCTAATCAATGTGAGGATGATCAAGATACATGAACACCTCAATTCTCCTTGCACGTGCCACGTGTTGACAGCTGCAATTTTGAGCCGCCGCGGAAAGTACAGCTTGGAAACGTTTATAGTTTGCCACCTGGGATGTTGTCCACGTGGCAATTCCCAAGTAGCTTCTTATTTGTGTTCTTCTTTGACCACAACCAGTTGCCACGAAAGGAAAAAAATGGCAGCCAAAAAAAGAGAGGGAGGGGAGAGAGAATATAGATCCCACAATTTTCTTTTTCTTTTTTGTAAGATTATAAATTAATTTTACTCTATATCTCATCGTTACGTTTACTTAAATAAGTCGTCTAGAGTTTTCTCACAATTAAACTTTATTTTGCAGTAGACTGTATATAACGTAAAATAATGACAGTTTAACTGTAAATATTGAAAATATAATGACTTATAAGAATTAAGTTAATTTTTTACATTACTTTGTAATTAAAAATTAATCTCTAAATACAAAATTTACGAGTTATTAAAGTATATGGTATAGGGAATTCTTTTTTGTTATCCTTTTGTTTTCTCCTTCATTTATTTCTTCTGCAAAAATAACACAATAATGCTTCAACAAAAAGCCATGCAAGTAGCAACAATTAATAATGTACTTGAAAATATCCGGAAGAACTCATCAAATCAAAGAAGAAAACATTAAATCTTGGAAATAAGTTTGTTATCATTAGAAAAACGATGTCTCCCATGATTAGTACAAGGCAAAAGATTTTATTGTTCACCTGAATTATTAATCAGTTTTACTTGTACGTATAAAAAACTTCAACAACAAAAAAAGAAGAAGAAGAAGAGAGGGTTAATAGTGCAATGCTTATATCTTAGACACGGGTCTACAGATTTCGTGATGTGGTGTGATTTAGACCATAGATTTTATTTTTTCTATTTAGAAAGGTGAATTTTAGAAAATTTAAAAAATTAGCATACATTGTAGTCCGAACTATATATAAATTGTAAAAAATAGGAGGTAGCATGTATAATATATATAAAAACAACTATAATTGTTGGTTCGGGTTGGTTAGTTAAATCACCCTACATGAACGAGTTGACTAGGGTGGTGATCAATATCGCAAATTAATCAAATAAAGAGCGGAAAGACAAACGTGGACAAGATACGAGTAATTTTTTACGGGGTTAGCATCAACCAAGCTTAGTCCCCACATAGAGTTCCCTAACTCTAGGATTAACCCAATTTTATTAGGAGATATTATTACAACTCTAGAGTACACCTATTCTAAATTTCAAGCTACAAGTTGACCCTTCAACAAGTTGTTGGTAGAGTTGACCCTTCAACTCTATGATCCCACCCAAATTACAACTTGAACAATACAATGAAATGTAATATATAGAAGCAAATTTAAGCTCAAAGTATACCAATAAAATCTCGAGTAATGTGTATGTCAATGAGTGCTTGCTCTCTCTTGTGCTTTAGCTCGTCATTAAGCTCTATATTTATAGCCAAGTCTTGAAGGAGCTCTTGCAAACTAGCCGTTGGATTTTCCTTAAAATCAGCTTCAATTCAAGGCCTTGAACTTCACTTCAGGGTATTTGAAAATCTTCCATTTTTAGTTCCAACGTTCAATAGTTATTTTTGCTGATTGCAGATTTCTTCAACGACTACTTTTTTTTTATTTGGGCTGAATATCTTGGCTGAGAATCTTCTAGAACCATTCATAATTTGCAGCATAATCTTCCAAGATATTCTATCACAAGATATTATCATATTAAGAGCAAATCTTTGACATTGATAAATATAGCTCCACAATCTTATATTCAAATTTGAATAACACAATATAATATCATAAAGATAACCTTCAAATTTGAATATTAAACAATGTCAAAGATATTATGACACCGAATATAAAATCAACTAAGTAATATTAATATTCCAACATCCACTTCAAAAATATATCACATTTAAACAATAATAATTATTAGGATCATTTAATTATAACATGATGAATATGTCAATTGATTAATCCCCCTTTTTTTGTCTTTCATCAAAACACATTAAAAAACTCAATGTGAGCTTTAAGAAAGCTAGCAATAATGTTCTCTATATTGACAACACGTATTCGCAAAGCTAATTGAAATGTCTGTTTTTTCAATTTATTTATTTTTAGTTCAGTCCATATTAATTCAAACTAATTTACATAAGTTTACACAAATTTATATAAGATTATAGGTGAATTTTAAATAAGTTCAACTGAAATTAAATTTAGTAATCTAAAACAAAGTTAGTTTAGCTGAAATTAACTTAGTTTGAATCCAGTGAAATGAATTCAACTAAAGTAAACAAAAAACATGCCCTAAACATCAATTGGTAGAACATCTCTTATTTTCAAAAGTGTTGCTCAATATGAACTTGATTATTTCATTTTTGAGCTTACTACTTTTAACGTTGTATGGTTACTTATATTTACTTACCACTCGTCATATTTATAAACTTTTCCTATGATGCAATTGCTGATAGTTTCTCGTAACTCTTTCCTCTATGCTTGTTAACCTCCTAATAACTTGTTAATTTCTTATTAATACATTATATCATAACTTTTTATAATTTTTTGTATTTTATAATCCTTTCTATAATTTCTTACGATAGCTCGCATACATTGGCTTATTGGGTAGGTAAATACTTGATCGAAAAGGTGCTTGGGGTGGGGGGAAAAGTGAAGGGAAAACCCAGAACCAGAAGTCAAACAAAACTAGCCTTATTGCTTGTTATGTCACCTTATTTGAAGCCCTTTGTTTGTATCTCTCTCTCTCTCTCTCTCTATCCTCATGCTCACATATAACCACCCATTTCTTCTTTTATCTGGGTCCTCTCTCTCTCTCTCTTCTCGTTTGCCTCTGCTTTCTCTGCTATCACCATAAACAGACCCCTAAATACCCAATTAATCTGTATCTTTCTGCAAAATTTACACATCCCAAATTCAATTCATTTTGCATCCCCTCAACCAATGCCTTAGGTAACCCTGGGCTGCTGAAGTAATTTATAACAGGGCATCCCGAAGTATAGATGGAGGGATTTTGCTATTACAGACCTTATGTTGACCCCGAGTTCGAATCTTTAATCGAACGTATTAACCCTCCAAGGTTTGTGTAATTCTGATCTTAGTGCTTCTGTTCTTCAGAAAATTTAACTTGTTAACGATTGAATTTTGGGCTTTGAAGGCTTAATTTGAGTATGCTCTGTTTTCTGGCTGATGCAGGGTTTGTATTGACAACGATGCCTGTAAAGACTGCACACTTGTCAAGGTTAGAACTTTCAGAACTACCCATTAATTATTTGCTTCAATTACTAATTTCAAACCTTTAGTTGGTTTAATTTTAATTTTAATTTCTTCAATATGGGGGACTCAGCTCATAATCGTGGTCTACTCTATTGTAAATAAAGGTGGAGAATTTTGATGGTTATGGTAGTTAGGAGAGAGATGTCAGAAAAAAAAAGGTATGAACTCGTAAATCAATGGGTTCATCTGACAAATAAGTGCCAAAAAATAAAGGGATTCGCTTATGATGGTTAGTTGTATGAGGAAGGACCATATTGAATCATAGTAGATGCTCCACATCGTATGGAATCAAAAGTGAATGGCCTCAGCCTCAGTACTGTTTGATTCCCTTCCCCACCTCCCAACTCTGTGGAATGTTCTTGGCCAATAAAGTTCTTTCTCACCTGAAGCCTTCAAATGTTTGGGGGAATCTTATAATTTACCTTCCCTTCCCTCCGGGTGGGGGGAAGAGGGATAGACAACGGTAGAGGTCGATATCGATTGGAATTCAAAATTTTTATAAATAATTTTTAAATATTTTATCAAATGAGTTAATTGATATTAGTACTATGTATATTAAATAAATATGTCTTACTTATCTCAATAGGTGAAACTATTATAGAAGTGACCTAATTTTTAACTTGATCATATATAGTCGTATTGTTATGGCCTGTTTATGTCAAAAGAAAGCTTGTTGATGTGAACCGTGATTTACCACCTAACATAATGTGCATGATTGCATGCTTGTTAGCATTGTTTGTTCTTCTATTCAAATAATCATCAAGTTTAATGCATAGAGATCATAGTATGTAGTAGTACTCTACATATTACAAGTACTATGGAGACTCCTAGGCTTTCATAAGGAAGAGTACAGGGGATTAATATCGTCATATTTGTCATCGAGACATATCTCTATTTTCGGAGCTTAACAACTATTTTTAAGAACTTCAAAATTAAGCGATCACATGATAACCCGTATTCCTAATCGTCGATCTCGAAGAGATTAGGGGTCAGTTCAACTGGCTAAGTAGGATGAAAAATGGTTTAGAATTGTTTCCATGATGCGAAATGGCCATGTTTATGTTGTATTGTTTTGATCATCTGAAATGAAAATATCTCAACATAATTAAAGCAGGATAAATATTTAATATTTGATGATATTATTGATGTGGAAAAACTTGGAACACATGGCAGGTGGATAGTGCAAACAAGGATGGTCTACTGCTAGAAGTGGTGCAAATGTTGACAGATTTGGACCTTATCATCTCCAAATCCTACATATGCTCCGATGGTGGATGGCTTATGGACGGTCTCTATTCACTTCCATTTATTTTTGAATCAAACAACAACTGACTTAATTCTGTATGTCCCCCCCCCCCCCCCCAGTCTAGATCCTCTATTTTACTGAAGTTGAACTATTGTTGGCCTAATAAAGAATAAAATTGTTCTTCAACAAATTTTCTCCAAGCATAAGATTCAAACTCGGAACCTTTGCCATCGACATTTGCTATAATGAGTAATGACGTCAACCAAACACGAAAAGTTAGAATTAGTGCTTCCTTTATGGGTCTCCAATTATTTGTGTGGATGGTGGGGGTTGGGAGTCATAAACTCATAATATAGACCACTAGATAATCTAGACTAGGAAAGGGAGACCTTTGCAAGCTCATGTGGGTTTCTTCTCATTGGATTGCTTTCGTTTATTTTCAGTCTTCCATGTGACGGACACATTCGGCAACAAGATCACTGATCACGACCTCATTCACCACATTCAACAGGTGTCTCTCTCTCTCTCTCGCCATCTCGAATTGTAACAGTCTTAACGCTAAATAGCAAAGAAATTGATTTTGTTAGATGTTAGATATGATTGACTATTTGTGGGCGTCAGATGTGATTGAGTATTTGTGAGTATCGGTCAGATCAACTGGTGAAGTTTTTGAAAATTGATACCAGAGGCCTGGGTTCATATCTTTCCTACATCATCAATCTTATGTCTTTCTTTGCGCCAAAAAAAAGAAAAAGAAAAAGACTAGTTACTATATTGTAAAAAGTGGGTAAAAGTGACATTAGGAAGCCATTTTCGTTTAATCCTTTCTCGCAGTGATTCCTTGGGTAAATTGCTGTGAGAAATTCAGTACTACTTCTGCTCAAGTACAAAAAATTGTTAGTCATTTTGTTAACCATGGGTGGAAAACTGTGAAGGCCTTGTGTACAAAGAGAAGGACAATAGAACCGCAAGCATGCCCAGGGAGAGAAGTTAAACCAGAGCGCAACTACACAACTATAGAGATTACCATGACGGACCAACCTGGCCTACTATCAGAAGTTTCAGCCGTGCTAGCCGACCTAGGATGCCACATCACCACTGCCATTGTGTGGACCCATAACCATCGGGCTGCATGCATCATCGATGTGGAAGACCAGGAGACAGGTGGACCAATTATAGACCATAGCCGCCTGAACCACATTCAAGGGCAACTGCAAGCCATTCTAAAGGCTCGTCAGAATTCCCATATTACTGGTGCGAAGCATCTGGTGAGGCTGACAGTGACTTCACCACAGACCCACACTGAGAGGCGGCTCCACCAGCTCATGCTGGCTGACATAGAGGACTACACGATGCATCATGGAAGTTGGGGCAGTGTCGATAGGGGAGGAATTAGCAGCGCTCAAGAACACGGTATAAGCTGTGCATGCACCCGTGTATCCATAGAGAGTTGTAAAGAGAAAGGGTATTCAGTAGTGAACATAATCAGTAGAGACCGTCCCAAGCTGCTTTTCGACACTGTATGTGCCCTCACGGACATGCAGTACACAGTGTTCCATGCAGCCATTTCTTCTAAAAGATCTATCGCAGCTCAGGTGCCCCCTTCTCCCAAAAAAACACTCTTTAAAACATTGCTCTTATAGAAGTTGTACGATGTAAAATAACATGTGCCTTTCTCAGGAGTATTATGTACGGCACAGATATGGCTGCACATTGGACACAGAAACTGAGAGGCACAAGGTTACCCAATGCTTGATTGCTGCTGTTGAACGCAGGGCCTCCCAGGTATGTCCCGAACATACTCATCAGTCCTTGTACAGAGGCCAATATATACACCATAACCCTGGCAGTAATGAGTGATTGTTTATGTTGTAGGGCTTGAGAATCGATGTCACAACTGAGGACAGGTTGGGGCTGCTTTCGAATGTCACTAGGGTGTTCTGGGAGTACGGGCTATCAGTATCAATGGCTGAGGTCAGTACCAAGGGGGACAAAGCAACTGGTATGTTTTATGTCACTGATGTCTCAGGCCATAAGATAAACAAAGAGGCACTGGAGGCAGTCAAGCGAGAGATTGGTGGAAGTGTTCAGGTGTATGATAAATTCCTCCGTAGTTCTACCCACTGTTCATCGATCACTAGCAGCAGCGATTACCCCAAAGAAAGCGGTGACATACACAATAGATCGACTGTGTTATCCCTAGGAAGTTTGCTATGGTCCCCACTTGAATGGATAAGCAATTTTGGATCCACGAGATCCTAGTAGCAGCAGAGTAACACCCCCCCCCCCCAAAAAAAGGCACAAAAACAAAGGACTGTAAGTTGCTTCCAATGTGTGCCCCCTCTAGTTGTCTGTAAATATAAATGAAAAAAGGTGCTCTGCATTCTCCTAAAACATCTTCGCTTCTGCATCACAACTCCAAGGCTAATGGCTACCTATGAGGATCATGAAAAACATGAACACAAACACAATAATATATTACAATATATAAAAGGAAAAGCGACAATATCTCAAATGATCAACCTTTGTGTGCAAAGCCATTGAGCAAAAACGTATCGAACAAGCAAAAATGAGAGACTCTGAAGCTATACAACAGGCATTCTATTGACACTTTGATTGAGAGGGCCTTACAGCTTACGTCAAAGGCATTCTCTGCAAAACTTAATCAGTAAATAATATGATGCTATGTACATAAGATACACGCAGCAAAACACGACAGAGAAATTGCACACTGTCCCTGTCCGCAAAATTGATTGCCTTTGCCACAGACATCATGTAATATCAATATTCCTTAATATCAAGCCAGCCATTTGATTCCTTATTCTTGAGGTAATTGCTACTTACCTTATGATTAGGGTTCCCAACCTTTTTAAAACTAGAGGGCACATCTTCATCATCTTCGAGATCACTAAATGATATATCATCATAATCTCCAGGTGGATAAGTTCCCTTTAGCACATCTGCTTCGGAATTTACCTCTTCTAACCAATCATCTGCATCATCTTCTTCATATTGTTGGTTTATGATTTTGGAAATTATGGTGCTGGGCTTCTGAATGTTTGTCTCCTTCATTGGAACTTCCTCGACAACTCTCTTGTCAATAACAGCGACTTCAGTGCTCACAACAGCATGCTTTTCAACCTCAAAGTCAGCCACAGCAGAAGAGGCTGGCCCAACAGGTGATATGTCACAGGGAATGGATTCAAACTGATCAACTACTGGAACAGAAAAGTACTCTTCATGTGACAACAAGGTGTTATCAGCAGAGGCATTGCTGGATTGATATCGCTTTGGTTTGCTGTGACTGTGCAACTCATGGAATAACATAGCTCTGGCTTTCACAATCTGGAAGAATTAAAATGGGAATATTAGTACCCCATAAAAAATAAGAACGGTGTCTCTTGGAATCAGCCTCTCTATGGGCAGATATTTCTGTAGAGGTAAGGTTGTCTACATCTGAATCTTCCCAGACCCCACGAAAGTGGGGCCCAAGCTGGTAGGTAGTGGCGTTGTATTAAAAATAGAACTGTAAAAACAGAAGGTAATGAAATAGTAAACAGGTAAAGAAGCTAAACACAACAAAAACATACACGCACTGTTAACACGATAAAAATCAACATACTAAAAGATCAACACTGACCAGCGATTCAAGACTACATGGAGAATGTCAAACTCAGAGGCGGTTTCCAGCTCATTATAAGAGAAAATTTCTGACCAGTGCAGACAGATGATTCTGAGCTGGGGCAATTATGATCAGCTGATCATTCCACTTTTGAGTGTTTACATTTAAAAAAAAAAAAAAACAAGGGATTGGTTGATCTGGAGAGTAAGCGTCACATCTAAACCAGAGTTTTACGGTAGAATACAAGAAGAAAGAATTATTTGTTCTGTTTTGCGCCAACACATTAAGCAAGGGTGCTTAAGAGCACAACACCACACCTACATGAAGAATACTAATGTGCAATATGAGTGTATAACATAGGTCTAACCCAAGCTATGGTATTTTAATAGAAGAGGCAGGCACAGGAAGGAGGTTATGTTTAGAACAGGGACCCAAAATTAAACTAGGGTCAAGTAAGTTTGCTACAAAACACACTGAAATAGCCAAATCAAGAAACGAGGAGGAGGAGAAGCAATCTGCTAAGAAAAGGCAAATCAGTTTGAACCCAACATGTGCCTAAGGCATGAGAAGGGAGATAACAGGACTAGGAACAGGAATTGGACATGACATTGTCTAATAGGCCTCTGATGCATGTATCATCAATCTAGCGAAACCTTATAATGGGGGAAATAACATGTCCCTAGGTCTTGGTAATCAGAGGGAAGAGCACACAAAAAGATTGGTTAACAACTTGTGGGAAACTGGAGTATTTTCCTATCAGCATTAGGCCACAATATGAGTCTACATGTTTCTCTCTTTTGCAGGCCGATAAATAACTAATGACAAATTTGGCACAAGTGTGACAGATATTGTAGAGTCAATGTTTTAGATCGAGCAAAAGAACAATTGACTGAATTAAGCATCTAAAATATGTGTTGGTAAGAATACCATACGAGTCAATGTTTGGAGCAAGTTTTTTTAGAATGATTGGCAAGAGAATTTAATACCTACTTCCAGTCCTGCTCTTGCTACTTTCAAATTCACATCCAACCTGTACCTCTGCAATATTCATTGGAACAGCTTTCTCTAAAGTCAAGGGTAAGGTCTCACAGTATCACTAGTTCCCAACTAACCGATGGTAGTGGTTGCCAAAAGATTCAGTGATTGTCTTGTGCAACTAGAAAGCAAAGATGCCAGGCATAAAGGACAAAATCAGAACAATCATGCAACTTCCCTCTGTCTCTACAAATCAGAATTCCAGCATGACACAAATTCTTTGAACTGTGTGGTAGTAAAAGGTGTGTTGTGGTAGTAAAAGGTGTGCAATATACGTGTGCCAAACCTCCCCTCCTCCCCCCCCCCCCCGAAAAAAACAGTGAGGGAGTTGAATTATACATGTAATGCATACGACGTAACTAGATATAATTCAGGCTCTTCAAATAAGAAGTGGGAGCTCTGTCAGAATATAAAAGCAGCTTACATATCCAATGTTACTTTAGTCTTCAGATGTACCGCTATACAATGCTAAGCAACATCTTAATAAACAAAAGAAATGTCCCGAACATATATTGAATCTAATACCAAGAAATGGATTGAGAAGGGCAAATATTCCTTGCGAACTTGGGATGATAAGAATTGGTTTCTTAAGCAGGTGAAGAAGACAGGTACGTCTTTTTTTTTTTAAAGGGCAGTTTCCCCAGTCCATCTAGTACACAAGCTGTTCCTTTTATTGGATTTTAAAATGAGAAAGCAGAAACAAATTGTCTTCAGCCCAAGGGCAATAACCCAAAATCAACCCACTCCTGTGCACAGGCGAAGTGATTGTCAGCCACCAAGAAAGTCTTAGGCAGTGCCGATTGAAAAATAGAGACTCTCAAAAATGCAGCGATGGAGAAGAAGGTAAAGCACCAGGATAATAACGTTCCTGAGTCCTGACTGCATAGGACTAACTCACCTCAGGAGTCGACAAGATTTCAGCATCATGTCTGCTAAGCCTTGGATGCACCAGCGCAAAATAGATTTTCCAAAAGCAAGATTCACTCATGTAACTCAGGCACAGTTCAATCCGAAGAGCAGCAAGTTCTGGTGCAAGACGTTCAACAGCCATCGCATGTTCTTGCTGGGCATCAGACAATTCATAATCTGAGAACCAAAACTTAGTGAGATGACGACCCAGATATGCTGAAGCCAAAAAAATAAGACATCTAACAACAACTAGAACTTATCCAAAAAGCAGGAGTTATATTGTCGGGCTAAGAAAAAAGCAACTAAGCACAGCATTGAATGGAGTGGAGCAAAGAAACCAGGCAAGACTCATGCTTTCAATAATCTGGACAGCTGGGACTCAGGAATTATGTATACCTAGTACACTTGTGGCAACCATGAATCGAAATCCAAAATCGGACAAACTAATTCAGCCTAGACCCTTGAGCCTAAAAAATGGTCAAAGATAATTCACACGAACAGGAATCCTTTTCGATAAATTCAAGTCTTTCCCCTAAGCACAAGCCTACCAACACGCCATTTCTCTCATGATTTCACCAATGGCAATTTGGCATCATAGCAGATGAATGTATGTAGTGCTCTCATAAAGCACAACAATCAACACAGAGGCGTTGAGAGGACAATTCCGTAACCTGTATTTACAGGAATCAACCAATTACACAACAAAGAAAACAAAAACAAAAACAATTGGCAATTAGCATTTACATAAGCCATCCCTGAACCACATCAAATCAGGGAAAAACAGAAACTTTGGATGAATAATACACAAGTAACAAGCAAGAATAAGACATAATTATCATGTTCATAAGCTATGTTTTGAAAGAAGGAAATGTACCATCTTCAATGTCATCATCAGGCAAAGGAAAATCAATCCAGGTCTCAGGATGCAAAGCAATATTCCGAGCAAATGCGACGACCTCTTCAGTAACTCCAACTACACCTCGCAGAGCGTAATCCTCCACCGAAAGCTCTTTCTCCGATCCATATTGTTCTACATTCGATACCTCGGCCTCAAAATTGCGGCAAAACTCCGGCAATTCGTTCCGGATCCCAGCGATTTCTACACCTTCATCGGCGTAGTCCACGTCGAAATCGTCCGATTGGCGATCGCGATCGCGGTCGGAGATCTGAGGTGGAGGAGCGAGAAACGATGCGACGCCCCAGAACTGGCGACTTAGGGTATCGGAGAGCTCCGAGAGGTCCTCTTTGACTCCTCGAGAGGCTGCGATTTCATCGTACGGTGAGGATGAGGCGATTTGGTGATCATCCTCGATTTTAACTCGCGGCGGCCGATTTTCTCCGGCGGTGGATGCGGCGGCCGCGAAACTAGTGGTTTGGCTGTGGTGATTGTCGTTCTCATCGTCGAGATTGAGCGAGTTGGCGATGGAGTTCACTAGCCATGACATCTCTTCTCGTTGCGGAATGCGGAGGAGAGAGAAATGTGTGACGGTGGCCAATGAAGGATCGATGAACAAGATCACGAAGGACAGGCAACATTAGGTGTACCAATATAAAAATGGAAACCTAATAATAATAATAAAAATAATAATAATAATCTTTATATAATAAATATAAAGATGTATAAGAGGTTGAGAAAGTTTCCATTCTCTAGTTGTAAAATCTCAAGCAATAGTGTTTATAAATCATTCATCATTCTGCAACATAAATCTTAGCCATTGAAATTCTGAGTACATTAGGTCTCAATTTCGATTCTCTCTCCCCTTATTGTATTGTACTGCCTTCGTGGCTCATTTGAAACAAAAAAAAAAAATCTTACCCTTTAGATTATTTTTAGTTTTTTTGGGGAAAAAATTCAATCTCTTACTTACCTTAACATCACAACTCCCGTAACCCTCTTTCTTCAGTTTAAGTGTTGTTACACCACCTATAACTATTTTTTATCTCATCAATTTTCATGGACCAATAGGTCATATAGTTAAATCTTACTCTTTGTATAATAAATGTAAAGATGTATAAGAAGTTGAGAAAGTTTCCATCCTTCAATTCTAAAATCTCAAGCAATAGTGCTTATAAACCATTGATCATTATGCAACACAAATATCAGCCATTGAAGTTCTGAGTACATTAGGTCTCAGGTTCGATTCTCCATCCCCTTATTGTATTATACTGCTTTCGTTGCTCATTTGAAAAAAAAAAAAGTCTTACCCTTTAGATTATTTTTAGATTATTCTGCAACATTGGGTGTACCAATATAAAAATAGAAACCTAATAATAATAATAATAATAATAATAATAATAATAATAATCATCATCATCATCATCATATCATTGAATTCTCGCACACTCGCATGTATCGTGTCTTTCGCCTGGTACAAAATGGACAAAAGATAGTGATATATGTCTTATCATAAGATATTATTAAGTGTCTTGTCTTATCATAATTAATATATTTATAATTTAAAATTATAAATTTTTTAATTTATTACTCTTAATTATAAATTGCTAATCTTAAATATTCGTCGGCTATGCCGATAAATATTAAATGATACCCTAATTGCATTAACCATATCCGCAAGTACATATGATACGCGTATTTTAGAAATGTAATAAATTATGAGTTAAAAAGATGATTTTATATAATTTATAAGTTGTAATACGTTTCTGCTATTCGATTATACCATTTTTTTCAATTTAAAAACATAATAGTATAGTTTTTAAGTCAAAATAAGACACTTATGAAGTGTCTGGTAACAAGACACTTATCATTAAATTCCACGCATTATCTTCTTTTTTTTAAAAATTCATATCTTTTTTTCTTTTTGTTAATATTCATAATAATAAGGATAGAATTTATATTAGGTATTAATACCATATTTTTTGCATCAGCTACTTGCTGAGATTCTGCACCCTCTAATGATGTTAGCGTTACTTTATATTCTGGTATGATGGGAGGCTCTTGTGAGAACTTACCTTTGTTGAGCTAGTTAGCTAATTTGGATAGAGACAAGCTTGTTCTTGTGCAAAGTAAACAAGTGAGTTTCATTGAGTCATTTTTCTCTTACCATCTTATGGATCATAGCATTTTATCTTTAAAATTAATTTCTTAGATGTGTCACTCTAAAACCTCCGATAAAGTTGATAAGATCGAATAACCACGTTTCTATGAATGCAATGAAAGTGTACTTTAGTATACGTCGTATATTGCTTTAAGTATATATTAATGTAGCTAAGTATCATGCGTGTATCACTTTGTTGATTTCAGGTTAGGAATTTGATTCTAAGGTGAGAAGCGATCTATATTGCAATTATAGTACTATAAATTGGAACAACAATCTCATCGCAAGCTAACCTTCTAGATCAACCAATCAACTGATTGGTTCAATTGTGGAACTAGTTAGACCCTTTTACCGTTAAAGACCACATTTTCCTAGTTGCAATGGATGTTGCAGGTTGGGCAGCCTAAGCTTTTAAGCTCAGAAAGATTTTCTCTCCAGTTCCCCCATCCCACCGTCATCCCCAACTCAATTGGTGGATAAATTAAAGATAGAAAGTTAACGGAGAGTTATTTAAATCACCTATCTTACAAGACCTCCAAACTGTTATGAACAGTCACCAGTTTACAAAGTTTGAATTAAAGAAGCTTTCTTTAATTTACTTTTATGCATTTTCTTTTAAGCAATTGAACAGAGATTGATGAACTTGCATAAGTAATGTGGGATATCGGTATAAACTACATCCATGACTGGAGCGAGAACAAGTATCTTTCTTATTATCCTGTTATTGTTTTTGTTATGTTGTTATTATTGCTCCAGTTAATTGTCATTGATCGGCTGTAATATTCTACTGTGTATTATTCATAATGCCAATAATATTGTAACTAATTGACTGTTACCAAAAGTATATACTGAGTATATCCAGTATCTAAGCTAGACACTATCCTTTTCACCAATGCTAGCTGATCAGTTTGTAAATGAACATCTATGGGACTAATTAAACTTGCTTCAGCATTCCTTCAATTTTTCCAGCTGCCACTCTAATATCAACCCCAAACAACCTCAGCATATTCGAACCACCGTGATCGCTCCCACTGCCATTACTATGATCAGTACTACTACCGCTACCACAATCACCTGGTCGAGTAGCTGATCCCTCTAATCCTGGCACCACCACTCTTGAATCTGAAATCAAACTTGAACTCGAACTCGAATCAATATATAGCCGCTTATGATTAGGACTGATCAGAGAGCTATAAAAGGCGACAACGTCCCCAGGCTTCAAACCCTTCTCCTTAACAAAATGGCTCCATCCTTTAGTCAACACGTAGGTTTTGCTCCCCTCCCAATAACAATACTTGAATCTCCACACTCTCTCTCCTCCTTCATCCTCAAACGTTAACATCATGCCTTTCTTCTCGCACTTCTTTAGCTCAGGCAGGTCTCTCTCCGCGTGGAATTTCGGGATCACCAGGCGGTGGAGCGTCCCTCTTCCTACATCACTCGCCATCAACACCTTCTCGAACAGCCGCTTCCGTGGGGTCGGGTCAGGGTGGTCCTGTGGCTTCTTGGTGGTCATGAAGCGGGCGAGCTCGGCTTGGTAGGTGTGGGTGCGGAGCATGGTCACAACCTGGGCCAGAGAGTGGGAGCCCAGGAACTGCAGGTGGTGGGGTCGGCTAACGTAGTGGTGAGCCGACAAGTTGACGCCGGCTTGGACCCCACGGAAGCGAATGGCCGCCAAGTCGTGGGCGGCAGCCGCCTGGTATTCGTGGTCGAAGGTGCCCAACCACACCCGCTTGTGACCGCTGTAGATCTGGGCCCCCCACCGCCCGTTGCTCTGTGGGACTACCCCTTTGTATTTAGAAGAAGGCAGCTTCTTCTTCTTCTTCTCAACACTACTGGTCTTTGGTAGCTCATTGTTTTCTTGATTATGGGGTGTAATTAGGGGTGTCGGTGTAGTAAATGAGGATGAGAACACTGAAGATGAAGAAGAAGAATCAGAACAGGTAGAAGGGGATACTAAATTTAAGCAGCAAGGTGTACTACAATCCATGGCATCGCCAAATATAGTCTGCAACACTTTTCCTGGTTTTTGCATGGGGAAGAGAGATAGAGAGAGAGAGAGAGTTTTGGATGGCTGAGATTAGCTCACTGGAGTAGGTAAATTGATAGGTTAAGGGAAGCATTCCTTTTTTGGGGGGTAATGTCCTGATCATTGGCTCGCAAATGTTGGGGATATATATAGTGTATGAACCCCACACTCGTTCCAAATTAACCATGCAGTGGTCTCAGCACTAGAGAAATACTTCGCCCGGAGGAGCGGGGTTTGCATGATGTCACATATAAGAGTCTCACGTCAAAAGCTTGATGGGAGGGTTCTTGGTTTATAAATAGTGGTGTCGCACACCTCATCAGATTGACTTTTTGGAGAGAGAGTAACGGCTCCGTGGCAAGTAGCATCAGAGTCAATCGAGATTTCGATATCTCGCCAAGCTCTCTGACTGGAGGAGTAGCTATGTAGAGGGTCCATCTATGACGAGGGCATCACCGCGTCACAAGATTGGGTGGGGGATCGAAAAATTGATGAACGGGTCCGGTGCTTATAAGCAGTGGCACTACAAATCTCATCAGACCGACCCCATCAGACCGATCTTTAGGGGAGAGAACAATGGTCCCCTGACAATGAGTGGACATAGCATACAAGTTCAATTATTGCAAAAAAAAAATAATCAAATTACTTATTAAATAATAAGTGAAGGTAACATTGAATTAATAATACATAATCTAAATTTTTCCTTGCCCTCTGATCATAGTCCCGAATTTTTCATCAATATTCATGAAATGTTTCTTGTGAATTAAGGGGAAAAAAAAGGTATTAAGCATACGTAGTTTAGCAGATAAAAAATAATTTTTTTGATATTTTGTCCATAAAAAATGTACATATATATTTAGTGGACGAAAACATAACTAGTTAAAAGAAATGGAATTTTTTTTTTAGAAAAAGAAAAACATTAAGTAGATGATCTAAGGCAATTAAATTTAAAATTCTATTGAGCGTTAGCTTATTAGTATGAATTCTTTTTTTCTTAAAAATTAATGTAGAGTAATATAGATAATTATTTATATTATTTTTCTTTGGTAAACAACTTTTTTGAGAGTTTTTTGGGCAAAAGGAGTTTTTTTAATCAAAATTAGCTGTTTGCCTTAGTCAAAAAAACTAATTTAGGTATTTGGTAGAATAGCTTTTTGGAAGAATTTTTTGGATCCAAAAAGCTAATTTGAAAATGCTAATTTGATTAACGCGTTAAGGAATTAACTTTTGTCACAACTTTGCTAAAAAAAATTAATTTCATCAAACATTTTTTCTACAAATAGTTAATTGAAATAGCTAATTCAAACAGTTAACAGCTAATACAAATAGTTAACAGCTAATAGCTGTTTACCAAACATAACCTATCTCTTTACATTAATTAATATATAGATAGGACAAAGGCTACAATTAATTTGATTAGGTTTGAATATACACTGTACTGTCAAAAAGGTTCCAGTGCCACGCCATTGGTTTTGTAATACAGTGCATGCATAAAGATGCATGGGCCAATCAACAAGTTGAGAATAATGGTACTCGTATTTCTGTTTCTTTGCTTGTTTTTCTTCATCAACTTGGGAATGGATTGGAGCTAATAAGAATGCAATGCAATGTAAAGTGTAGACGCAACTTGGACGTGAAATTCAGAAAACGAAAGATCGATGCATGCAACTGCATTACATTGAACCTTCCCAATTCAAGTAGTGCTTGCATCCCTCATGTTTCCTGACGTACCTTTCAATGTGTTTTGTTTTCGAAGTAAAAGTAATATCTAATTACCTTTTAAACCTGTGTTATTTATGGATTGTTTTAAAATTTTAGCTAAAATATTTTTAGAAATATTATAATTAATCTTATAATTTTAATTTTTAGAAATAATAATAATATTATATCTATAATTTATTTCTTCATTAAAGTAGTTGAAAATACATTATTCATTATGATGATTTTAAATCACATATTATTTAAATTTTTGGCAACCACAATCTGCTCTCTCATTGGCCGCAAGCTCTTTTTTCTGTTCTTCATGCTCCCAATCATAATGTAGCTTTGGATTAGATTCATCTTTTGTCCACAATTAATTAATACTTACAGATGAACTATTAGCTTACCTGGCACTTAGGTGGCCTTCCAATGGGAGGTCATGGGATCGATCCAATCCCATGAGTCAGAAGTCTATGGAGATGTGCATGATAGTCAACCAATCCTCTAGGTCACGTTGCAATTAGGTACCATTGAGATAAGCGTTCAATAATTAGGTATGAGTCCTATTAAATAGATAAGGAAAACAATTAAGTAACTAACACTTTTTTAGGGAAAAGAGCTTCAATAAATTGTATTCTACATTTTTTTAATAAGTGTTAAACAATCTTAATTTGCAAAGAGATAATGATATCCAATCGCCTTAGGCCCTTGACCTAACATATTTTAAACCCTTATGCTTTGAAAATAATGTTTACCCCTTTGCAGTTGGATGTAATATCATTTAGTCCCCTTAATGTTCATGAATGATTGATTGTCAAGTTAACATTATGGAGGTCAAATAATACTACGTTTGATTATGAAGGAGAGAAAGAATTGTGTTCAAAATGTTAGGGTTCAAATAACCTTTTGATGTAAACTCAAATGAGGCAGATATCATGATCTTAAGTTTTAAGGATGTGTTCGATAGGGATAAAAATCATTTTCCTGAAAAATAATTTTCTCATTTTACGGTGTTTGGTAAAACAATGAGGGAAAATTCGTTTTCAGGGGAAAACCATTTTCCCTAGAATGAAGAAAAATATTTTTCACTTTGAATAAAGCGTAAGTTGATTTTACGTTTCTTGTGCTCTCACACTCTTTTTCTATTCCATATCTATTTACTCGACATATGGTTTGAAGATTACGGAAAATTATTTTTAGAGTTTTTGTTCATTTTTTGATAATCAAACTCATTATCTAGAAAGTTCATCATATTTTTTACCAAACAACTGAAAATATGAGTTGGAAATCATTCTATATGAAAAATCATTTCACATGGAAAATTATTTTGTAGGAAAATGATTTTCAACCCTACCAAACACACCATAAATCTCACTAGAATCAGATGTAACTAGCTTATTGACCATTCCTAATACACTAATAAAATACACATCAAATTTACAACAACACATTATAATGCAATCATATGAAAAATATCACCCTGAAAATAGAAATTTAAAGATAAAAATTAAAATGAACCAATCACATTGATTTCGTGTGCTTTTAATGTGCTTTTATTGGTGCGAATATAATTTCTCTAAACTTATTTATAATTTTGTAATTTAAATTAAGATTGCTTCTCTATAACATTTAAATAAAGCTTTCAAAATATATATCCGGCTCAAAATCCGGCTAAACTGGTCCATACTTAACTCTTAGGAATCGAAATTGGTAGTAGTTACTCAAGATGCTTAATATGAATACTTTAGCGCCTATAAAATTGCTATTTTTTTACTTTTTTGAGGGTGAGAGAGGCATAGTTGACATCCTACCCTTCTCTTCTATTTTCACACAAAATAGAAAGTTATTTTAAGAAATAGGTATTTTTTTTTAACTCAATAACCCACAAAATACAATGATTATATTCAACACTCAATTAATGGCAGGAAATTAATTGAGATTGGGTTAAAAAGAAAAAAAAATAGAGAAACAAAAGAAAAGATAAGGGAAAGCTAGAAAGGATTCTTCTCCGTTTCTTCAAAGCATCCAAATAAAACTTACAAAATGTTTCCCCGATTTGAAACTGATTCCAAAGTACCCAACAACCATAGCTATCTCCAATGTAATTCAACTTGAATTTTGGCCAATTCAGTAACATCATAAACAGACGACCACTTAAATTTCGTCCAAGTTGCAAAGCCTACTTGCATTGTGATTTGGGAGTACCATAGCTGGGGACAAATTCAACAACATCCACAATTTTTGAAACTGGCCACTCTTCCCATGGTTTAGCCCTCCCTTTTCCCCATTTTAGGGGCACCAGCCAGCCGCCAACTAATACTAAGGCCTGATTCTGAGACTAGGGTCTGTTCTATTTCGCGTTCAGATACAGTTGTAAGCTGTAAGGAGATGTAAGGAGCAGTAAGGAGATGTAAGGAGCTGTAAGAAGCTGTAAGAAGATGTAAAGAGCTATAAAAAGATGTAAGAAGATGTAATGAGTTGTAAGGATACATACAGTTGTAAGCTGTAAGGAAATGTAAGGAGCTGTAAGAAGATATAAGGAACTGTAAGAAGATGTAAGAAGATGTAAGGAGATGTAAGGATTATGTTAAAGATGTAAGGAGCTGTAAGGAGTTGTAAAAATATGTAAGTTCTTAGCTAAATTTTCAAAAACGTGAAATAGAACAGGGCAAAGCAATTTCTATTTCCTAGTTTAATTAATCCATTTTACATTTTGTTTCATATAATATTATATAGAGTTGAGAAAGTCTAAGCCGACACACACTATAACTCGATCTAAATCCAACAGGAAGTCAATGAGAGAAATCCGAACCCGACACAAATCAAACCGATTTCGACCCAAAGTTAACATAATTTGACCGTTTAGCTTGACAACATGTTATTTTTCAATTTTGAGTACTTCTAAACTATTTGCAAGGTTGATACGAAATTAACCCATTTATTAAATGGGTCAACTCAAACCGACTTATTACGCAACTCTAATATTATGTGTGAATAAATTCAACATTGATCTAGCTAGCAACATATGCTCCAAGATCAACATTGATGAATAAGTTTACATGAACTAGAATTACAGAAGACTCAATCAGATTGATCGTCAAACTTTATATTTTCATGTGCTATTTTTTTTTATTTTTTATGAAAGGAGTTATTTATATATTTGAGGTGACTTAATTATTAATCAGTGTAAAGGGAGTTGTAAAGGTCGATATACAAGTAGAGTTTAGAGTAACTTATAATTAACATAATACAACCTATAGTCAATAATAATCAAAAGATTTTTTTTTCATGAACCAAATGATTCTATCGTTAAAATAATCCAACATTAACTCAATTTAAACCAATGCTAATCATATTCTTCTTTTCAACTAAAAAATATTGTTAGTTAGAAGGGGGGTCTTGATCGGGTCAACTCTAGTACCAATGAGATCCTAAAAATTATATTATACACTTAAGAGTATAATGTATTATACTTTCACCTCATTAGAGTTTCACATTTTTTTTAAACTTAAGACTCATTTTTTCAATGTAAATTCTTGTATGAGACCGTCTCACATTAAGTTATTGTGATATGGTCTACGTGGCATTATTTTTGAAAATTAAAGAGGGGTGCGTTTTAGGGGGAGTTGTTTCACTCTCTGTGCGTTTCAAATTTATTTTTTTTTTAAAAAATGACTAGTTTCTCTCAGTTACCATAGTTCTTCATTAAACCCTACTTAGGGCCTATTCTTTTCGTGGGTAAATTGGGTGGGTCAAAAGGGTGAAGTGGGTTGAGGTTGGTTGAGGTGGGTTGAGATGGATTGAAGTTGGTATTTTTTTTTTAGGTGGGTTGAAGTAGGTTGAAGTAGGTTGAAGTGGGTTGATATTGGTTGAAGTAGGTTGAAGTGGGTATATTTTTTATGTGGTGGGTTGAAATAGGTTAAAATAATGACAATATAATTAATGTGTGATAATTTATGAAGTTATCCAAATTTTGTTAAATTTTTGTTTTTTATTTTTCATTTTTTATTTTTTTAATTTTTAATTTTTAATTTTAAATATTTTAATTTTCATTTTTTTTGTTTTTACTTTTTTATTTTGTTGTTTTTACTTTTTTTTTAATTTTTAATTTTTTTAATTTTTAATTTTTAATTTTTATTTATTTTTTATTTTTATTTATTTATTTATTTTTTTATTTTATTTTTGTTTTTCATTTTT
>JACYFF010031956.1:106764425-106791893 GCA_017589665.1 Selenicereus undatus | reverse complement strand
CCCCCCCCCCTATTTTCTATCTTTTTCAATTCTTAGGTCAGACCGAGCCACCTCTTGAACTTAGGAAGGCAAGGAACCAATGCCAAGAAGGGAGAAGGAGGAAAAGGCTTACACCATAGAAGAATGCCAGCCTTACATTGAGTTACATATAAGATTTAAACCCCAACTTGTTCTATTGAAGAGAAGATACTAATATTCCTTCATTTTCTCGCTAATATTAATAAAACTATCATCTCATATACAAACTTCTTTGCTCTTCGTACATGAGATTAAATTTGTTCATTCTTCGCTCTTATTGCTGCCATTACTACTATCACTAATACCACTGTCATCAATCATCAAGTGACTGAGGGGGCAAGAAAGAGCGGTTATTAAACAGATTAATAAAAAAATATGTTAAAAGGAATTCAAAAAAGGAGGCGGAGGGGGAGAAAATGCACGAAACGTCATTGTTGAAAGGTGCATGACAGCACGAGTCAAGGCGTTCTCACTTCTCAACTTCTAAGGCCGTTTGTCTTTGACAGCATCCGCAGCCGGTGTCTCGCATAGAAATATGTGGGGGCCGTGTATCATTGGCATTGCAAGGGGAAGCTGACAGTAAGGAGAATTGAGGGGGACACGCGTGAAAACTCGTATGTTCGTTCCCCCCTCGTGCCTCTTTTTGTGATTTTTTTCTTATTTTTGTTGATTTTCTTTTTTTTTTGTGAAGCGATATATAATTTTTATATGATTAAAAAAATAGATTGTGTGTTATAAAGTGGGTTCATGACAAATATTTTTATTAAATGATTAAAATTGAGTTTCATAAGTTGGAAAAATAATAAAATACAAATTTTAAAATTATGAAAACTTTTACTGACATTACAGACTAGAGTTTCAAAATACGAAACTTCCATCGGAAATGCTCTGAAGTCAAAAATCAGTTAGCGGCGGCAAAATCCAGAACAGGCGAATGCATAACAAGACCAACGTTTACAATGCTACTGAGAACTCGCATCCTCATCCCTCAAATTGCTTCATCTCTAACACCCATCTCTCAAACTCCCAACCCACTCTCCCTCTTTTCTCTCTCCTCGTCTCCACCCCGGAGCATCTCTCTGAGTCGCCATGCCTCTTCGTCGAGCTCCACAACGCCGCCGTCCGCCGCCTCCGATGCCGCCGCTAAATTCGCCCGCACCGTCCTCTTCATCCCGCCGGGAGTCGAACCCGATGTGATAACCGAAGAAATGGTCCTTCCTGGTTCAAACATCGTGGTGGGTCCTTGTGCTGGGAATGCCCAGATAAAGGAGGTCCAATTCGTAAGAAGTAGTAACCGTCCCAAGGACTGCCCTAAAGATGGCCGGCCGGAGTTTGCTATTCTGGGTCGGTCCAATGTTGGGAAATCTTCTCTTATTAATGCCCTTGTAAAGAAGAAAGAGATTGCGTTAACCTCGAAGAAGCCAGGTGTGGGGTTTTGTTTCTGGACTCATGCACACCAGGTGTTTGTTTAAATTCCCAAATGAATGTATGGGTTTGTTTACTTGGTGTTTGTTCAATGCAGGCAAGACTCAACTTATTAATCATTTCCTGGTGAATAAGAGTTGGTATATCGTGGATTTACCTGGATATGGGTGAGTGTTTGCATTCTAGTTTCTTAATGTGGGCTGTTTAGGAATACATTAATTGTTCTAAGTTGACTGCAATTAGCATATTTCTCACAATGTTTTTGGTCTGAGCTGTTATTAGTTTATCATCAGTTAGTTATTTCACATTAGAATTTGTCCGAGAGTTGGACTGCAATGGCTTACTAGTAGTGCTTCGGTCTAATGAGATCCTGTTAAGATTGAGTTCACACTATGGTAAATTCCCTATGACTATGTAAATCTTTCACACACTTGGTAAAACAATATGTTGAGAACAGATCAACTCCCTTCGCAGAATAATACAACAGTTTTCTGTTGATACAACCATGGGCCATCCAATGTCTAGTCCTATATTAGTCTCCAGCTGTAATCTGAAACTACCACCTTTACTTCAAATTGGAGCTTTGGTAATATATGTTTTACCTCTAGAAAAAATTGCCATTTGATAAGTTGAATTACAGCAATGGATGTCGATTTATTGCGGATGGTGAGAAGATGCTTCCATTGCTTAGCCTACCTACTAATAAAAGAAGTTGATTGAGATGCCAAAGCTAGCAATTAACGCACACTTCTCTATCTATCTCTCTCTGTCTCTATCTTGGGGGGGGGGGGGGGGGAGCGTATAAAACCTATTGTGCCAATGCTGCTGTAACTAGTTTATTTAATCTGATAATTAGAACAATGGTTTTACTTCTTGTGTCTAAATACTCTTTTTTGTTTACCAGATTTGCCAAGGCCTCTGAATCTGCTCGAATGGATTGGTCTTCATTCACAAAAGGGTACTTCTTGAACAGAGAAACGCTTGTTGCTGTGCTGCTGCTGATTGATGCAAGTGTTCCTCCGCAGAAAATAGATCTTGATTGTGCCAATTGGCTTGGAAGGAATGATGTATTCAACTTTTTCACACTTAGGCTGGATCTTCTTTCAATTTCTACTTTTAAGTTTACTGTCATTGGGCGTGGCTAACATGGGTTAATTTCCTTGCTTCTTTCGCTGTACATCTCAGATACCAATCACATTTGTCTTCACGAAATGTGACAAGATGAAGGGCGGGAAAGGAACAAGACCTGATGAAAATATCAAGAGTTTCCAGGAGCTGATCAGACAAAACTACAAGCAACAACCACCATGGATTATGACCAGCAGTGTAACTGGTTTAGGCAGAGATGAACTTCTTCTGCACATGTCTCAGCTGAGAAACTTTTGGGACAACTAGATGCTAATTCATGTGTACTTTACCATGTCAAAGGGCCTTTGGTAGCATCTAAGCTTTTGGTGGAGTTTTAGCATTACACAAATCTGAAGCATATCACTTTAAAAATAGTGTGCCAATGTCTCTGTTTGCCTTATCATCAAAGGCTTTTGAATCCTGGATGCCACAACCGGGGAGAGTATTTTCCTTTCCAGCATGCAGTCTGCAGAGGCTGAAGATCCATGGTACTTGTCGGGTATCATTTCTTGTCAACTTTTGAACAGAATATTGACAGACATTTTTTTTTAATTATATCCCTTATTTATGTGTATGAATGCCTATTTGGTTGATACAAGTCTTGCAGAAATTTAGTCCATGAACCTGTGCAATGCACATTAAAAAATAATCAAGTAGAAAAGGAGGAGAGACAGAGGAAGCTTGAAATCCTGAATCTTTGACAGTGCTGTTTTTCACCGCCTTTCTTTGATAAGATTCTTTCCTTTCCGTCCATAGCAGCTTGAAATCCTGAATCTTTGAGAACGCAAGATTATCTGCTGCTGTAGCCAATTGATCTTTTGTTACTGCAATAGGTTGGATTAGGGGCTAATTTTAGGAGTTTGTTCTACAATAGAAGGGGGCTAACAAATCCGGACTGTTGATGAATGAAGAGTGGCTGAGCAGCCTCAAGGCAGAGTTAGTTGTTGTTTGATAGTAACCTAGCTTAAACATCCTGCATTTGGGGTTCTCTAGCTTTGCTTTTTCACCTTTGCCATAATTCAGAAATCCAATTGAGAATTTTCTTCTCGGGTACTTATGCCTGTTTGGGAACTCTTAAGCACCATCATCGGAGGCCACTGGTGTCCGTTTAGATTTCTATCCATTGTTTGCTTAGTACTTGCTGTAGTAGCATGAGCCTGAAAGTATTGCTATTTGCTGTACGACTGTAGGTTATCTATTTCTTTTCTTGATCAGGGAGGAAATTCTTCGGATCACTTTTGTATTTCATGATGACAGCTAATCTTTTTATCGAACTCTGATTTATGTCTGCTGATCTAGGACGTGCTTATTAGTAAGTAAACACAATTGATGGGTGCAATAGTCAAATGAACGGTGAGATACATGTAGTATAATGGGATAACCTTAGTTTTAACCTCAAATACAATGAAAAGGTAAAGGCCTAGCGGAAGGCTGCATCTGTACAGGTGTACATCAGGGAACTGAGCCTGGACTCAAGAGAGCAAGAGAAAACCAAGCCTGGAAATTCGGTGACAGCATAAGTTCACTCGTGAGACCTTCGCCGCCTTCCTCCTTATCCAGGAATAACTGTCGCTCCTCAGGCACAGCTGCAAATGCGCGGTGTACTTTGTATGGAACTTGCTCTTCTTCTGTGATGCCTGTCTGACTTTGAATTTGAGGACGAAGAAGATAAGGTGGGACTGAAAGAGGAGGAGGCTGAGACTGAGACTGAGGTGGAGGGTGAGGCTGGTGAGTACGGAGCCCAGGTGACGACGATGCTCCAGTGAGCCTCTGAACTAGCTCTCGAAAGTTGATTGGGTTCACATTATAGACCCTCGGTTGGGCAGTACCAGAGGCCAGCTGAGCTAGCATGTTGAGTGGTTTCTTGTAGGTCTTGGAAGCAGGCGGCCTTTGGACTGAGCGTAGATGATGCTCAGATTGAGCATGTCGCTGCCGTTTCTGAGCTTCAGCTTCTGAACTAGAAGTGTATGACACCATCTGTTCAACTCTCTCTCTTGTCTTAGCTGTTGCTCTAGTAATGCAGAGAGTTGAACTCTGAGGAGTGGGGTATGTGATTTATAGCACTTTTGGATGGCCGGCAGCTCCTTTTTTTTTCTTTTTATTTTTTGAACTTTAAAAGAACTGTTAAATAGATTGTTAGTAATTCTCACAGTTGGTTGACCAATCTTTGAGCGTGTGATGATTATATGTAGCCATGTAGGGTATGGACATTCTTTGGCTTATTCTGATATTTCTCTGTGAGATGCTGGGCGGTAGGACCAGCCAGCCGAGCCGCCCTTGTGGTGCCATCTATTTCGCACGGGCCACGAGTGTAGTAGTTCTGTCAATTGTCATACACTGCGCGTGTCCGTGTTCTTTCCCTTTCACGGTCTGCGTCATTGTGTAGGTCACCTTGAATTGATCCGTCCAATGTCCAAGTTCAAGTTTTGCGTGGGAGCAGCCAAAGGTCTACAACTTCGAAAATGGCAGTGGTAGGTCCCATATATAATTTGGGAATGACCGTCCAATTTTTCAGCTATTTGCGATTTTATTTATAAGTGTTCATTTAAAAAAAGGAGTTGTGCTATTTGGTAAATATTTACTTGTTTTTTCAAATTGTTGTTATGCGCTCGTTTTTGCAAAGGTTAAGTCGTCTTTGATTTTCTGAATCATTCTGGTTTTCCTGATAAATTTTAGAGGTCACTTATTCTGTCTTATTTTGCAAGACAGAAGACCGTTTATATCATTTTACGGTAGTTGCCTCATTCGAGTGCCTTTATTTCCTTCCGTTGTTCAACAATGCGCAAGATTTGGCTAATTTGGGTAGATAAGATGCTCGGGGGACACTGGCTGCGTTTGGTGAAGTTGAAGTTGTACGGCGGCTGTGTTGCAATTGTACCGTGATTTCTATCATTGTCTTGTGCCTGTGTGTAAAAACTAGTTGAGTATAGGGATGACAGTATAGTCCGAATTCGATGTAAATCCGATCCGATTTGTGACAAAATTATCCGATTCGAATCCAATAAAAAATAATCCGATTCAGAGTCCGATAAAAATAATCCGAATCCGACTCCGATCCGAGCGGATTTGGAGGAGAGTCCATCCGATCCGATTAACATCCGATCCGATATCTTTTTCTAATAATTTCAACTTTTTTTGAAGATAAAAAAATCTTAATATGATAACTCTCAAAAAATCCTCATAAGGTTTGCACTCTATGTGTAGTACACTTTTCTTTCTTAGCTAATCTCTTCTTCTCTCTTGATCTTTTTCTCGTTCTCTTATCTTTGTCAATCAAAGTTGTACTTTCTCCATTTCCTTCCAACTGTTGTACTATTGTCTATCCCTTTCACTCTAAAGTGAATTTGCATTCTCTTTTTCCAACACATTTTTCCTTTAACACATTGAAATGTTTAATATAAAAAGCTATTAGACATTAAAGAGGTATTTAATATTGGACTTACAAGTGGGCAAAAATAAGGTTGGAAATAAAAAATTGTGTAAGTACTGAATAAAAATATATAATCGGATTATATCCGATTATATCCGGATTTAATCCGATCCGAAACCAATCTGAATTCGATTTAACATCCGATCCGACGGAGTCGGATTTGGATTGGATTTTCATATCCGATTATTAATTGGATCGGATTTGGATGTCTATACATCCAATCCGAATCTGACCCGTTGCTATCCCTAGTTGAGTATTTGATGATTAACCGTGGAAGTATTTGATAACAGTAACTTTTTGAGGAAAAAGAGGTGCTTGGGGTGTTTTAACTTTTTTGATCAAGTCAAACAACTAAATGGGTGTTGTTTGGCTGCAAACAATTCTTTTTGAAAAAAAGTTGTTTCCATTAGTCTCTTCAAAAGAGCTTTTTCCTGGACATGACATATTTACCGAAGATTTTAAATAAATTACATTACATTACATTATATTTATAGAATATTATTTTATAAAATAAAAAAAGTTTTAGTATTATAAGTGTCCTTTAGTAGCATTCGAATCCAGTTAAACATTCAGTATTAACAAGAGTAGAGATATTTTTTTTTTGAGGCAAAAACAAACCATTGAAGTTGCATTACCTCTTTTATTATTTGTATTTTTTTTTAATCAAGTAGTGTACGTTTTGGTGTAGATTTTTTAATTTTGCTAGTACATTATATCACGCTTATTTGATTATTTCACCATGCACCTTTATTAAGGTATAATATTTTGATGTTTATACTTTAGATTATTTAATCTTCCTTCCGATTACCTCGACAATGAGCTTTAGATCGATGCAAAATAGTGACATTTGATACTATATTTTGTATGAATTGAATCTAATGAAGATAAAGTCATTATATAAAAAAAATATTTTAAAATAACAAACTAATATTATAAAATATTGGCATCATTTACTTAAGAACAAATTGAAAAGAAATAAGATAGACAATGAATACAAGTTACGTAGAATTTAATGAGACCGTAAAGTTTTATCAATAAAGTTTTTCTTTCATTTTTTTTTTCGTGTGATCACAAATGAAGTTAATTTATACCTATGACACCAGTTTAATTCTATTTAAAAAGAAATTGATCAATAAATAAAAATATATGTTCTATTAAGAAATAATTTAGAGATAAAGATATAAATGACATTTTGCCAAGCATCTTTATACATCTTTATTAGAAATAGATAACTTTACCAAACAGTTTTTTTACAAACGGCTAATGTAAATAACTAATTCAAGCAGCTAACAGGTAACAGCTAATACAAACAGCTAACAACTGTTTGCCAAACAGGGCCTATGTATTTCATTTACTTACTATATCAATTGAATAGCTTGCTTCTTTTATTCATTATGTTTTTTTACATAATGTATAGGATATGAATATAATGTCTAAAATCTTTTTTAGGATAGGTTAGTAAAGTATTTCATCTTTTAAGTGGTTATTTAATCGTTTTTGTTACTTATCTAAATAAAATAAATTAATTCCTCCCCGTGCCCTTGTCGCCTTTACAAACAAAAGAAATAAGATTACTAAAATAAATTTGAAAAAAAGTATGACTGTATACCTTCTTTATTTATTTAAGAAAATCAACATGTAAAGGCAAACATAAAACATATTAAAATTATCATATCAACTTCCGATAAGTTGATAGGAAATGGTGCATTTTTTCAACTTCCTCAAATGGTGGAAGTTGACTTTTATCAAAATTAATTATTTTTTTAAAAAGTTTTGTGCGAAACATCACAATTATTAGAAAAAGTTCACAAAAATCTTAGAAAAAATCTTAGTGATACACCTGGAGGTTAGGTTACGAATCAATCGGAGACAATAGATCAAGTCATGTCGGGTTTAGATTTGTCTATTTATAAAGTGGGTCGAGCCTGACTATAGATTGTTAATGATGTGAGATGGGTCGGACTTTTTGTGAAAATAAATGGATTATGTCGGCTCATGGATAACTTGTTTTTGACCCGTTTTAAAGTGGAACGAATATGTATAAAAAAAATTTTGTATAATATTTATTTTTACGTATAAAGTGTCAGTCGTAAGTTTAACTAATTGTGACATGTAAATTAGTTTGACCAATAGGTTGGAAAAAGTAACGGGTCACTAAACGGGGCTTTAATAACCAGCCTAACCTGACCTGTTAGAGCATCCCCAATAGAGTTCCGATTTTTGGAACTCTAGCTTGCCACGTCAACAAAAGTTCCACAATTTTGGAACTTGCATTCCATCACTTCTCCAACAAATGGAACTCAATTTTAATCATCCAATAAAAATACTTGTCATGGACCCACTTCATAACACACAACCTATTTTTTTATTCATATAATAATTATATATTACTTCAAAAAAAAAAAACCAAAAAAAATAATAAAAAATACATCAATAGTGCCACGAGAGGGGGACCGCACTGGCATGGTGACTCGCGTGTCCCCCCCTCGTTTCTCTTTGCTGCCAGACAATTTTTGCCATGCTTCTTCCACGTGGGCCCCACCTTTTACTCGCGTGTAAACCGCTGGGGATGCTCTTAATACGCTGTAACAGGTCAATCCATTGTCGATTTGACATATTATTGATCCGATTCTTTTTTGATCTTATTTTAAGCAGAGCGATCTATTTGACCGATAGGTACTCAACGTGCTGTCCACCCATACAAACCAACCAAAGCCAGCAAGGAGAGTGCGAATGATTTTTTATGAAATTTTAATGGGAAGATATCACATTACATTCACATCAATATGACAATATAATTACGTGATTGTAGGCTGCTATGCCAAACTTAACGTTATGTTCTAACCTCTAAGCCGTAATCTCTTACCATAGAGTTGAATATAAGGTAAGAACAATGAAAATTGCGGCTCCCTTTTTTCAGCGATTGAGCTCATGTATGAATGACATATGATATTGCTATGTATGATGTCACATCCGAGATAATGACGATGATGTAAGATAATTACATTAATATGTTTAATTTTTTCATTAAATATTGAGAGGAGAGTTACCTGTCTAACTAAAAAAAAAAAAAAACTGCTATTATGTTAATGATTATTTACGTCATCACATACCATCAATAATAATTATTACAAGGTTAATTAATAATCATAAAAAAAATAAAATGATGTAAGTTCATTTGCATCTAAAGAATGAATTTTTATATAATCACTAGGTAAAGCATAGAAAATTTTCATTATTTCAAAGGGAAGCATCCTTGAAAAAAATTGTACTTGATTAATTTAAGTTCACCGTGATCTCTCAAAAAATGTCATATTCAAAAAGGTAGATTTTAAAAAATAGACAATTTTGACGTAAATAATATGCTTTAAGGAACTTATTTATGCTGCAATATTGATAAATAAAACTAAACTTTAACTCAAATCCTTTCATTGCAAGGGCATAAAGCTAGTTGTACTAAATTTCACCAAATTCCATTTTTAAACTTTCAAGTTCAATTTTCAAATTTACAACTTGATGAAACTCAACTCCCATTTCTCAAAATTATATTTCTATATTCTAAATTTGATGGTAAATTCCATGAGCACAATTAAAATTTCATTTATTAAATTCTATATTTATTAACCAATTCATTAATATATTGATTCATTAAGGCCATGCCCATCGTAGAGATGATGGGAAATAATAACATATTAAAAATGACGTGTAAGCATAGCGGTCGAATAATATAGTTTAGTTAGATCATCAAACACTAACCCGACAAGTTCAAATAGCAAATGACTAGCTTTAAGTATAATTATTAGACACATATTTGACTAGAATTACTAAAGTAAATACAATACTTCAGAAATTAGGGGGAATCAATTAAGTAGCCAAAAGGCCAAAAAAACAAAATGATAATAATGAGATTTGGGATTTGAACTCGCAACAAGAACCCATAGGGTGTTAGGCACTAAGCAATAGACATGCCACTGCTCTAAGCAACACATGCTGACATTTTGGGTAACTAATTGAAAAATGATTGTTAATTTTTCCCTAGATTTTCTTTTTTTTTTTTTAGGGATGAAAAAATCGGGTGTCCATTAACATCTCTTGGACCAACGTGACTCTATTACTATCCTTTATAACTAATACGATCTCATCCCGTATTTAAACATTTGAAGAAATGCTGAAAATAATGAAAATTGTGATTTCCTTTTTATCTAATATAAGACTATAAAATGAAATCGAAATGGAGAAAAGTGAAACATCTCGTAAATTAAAAGATCTATAAAGATTTTTTTACCTCTTCAATACTTTTAAGTTCATCATCAATAAAGTCCACTTATTAAGCTCTTTTCTGTTAAAAAAGACGAGTAAGGGCTTCTTTTTTCTAGTTCAAAAGAGCCACAAGAACTGTACAATATAATAAAGAGAGTAAAAATCGACTTTAGAGCTTAATGTATTCAAGATCTCAATCTTAATCACTTGATTAAAATCGCATCGATCGAGCGAGGGCTTCTTTTATCACCATGTCACCAAGGTAAGACCCCAATACATCTATTGTACTTCTAGGAGCATATACTCCCACGACCCACATCATTAAATATATGCTAAGAAAATAAATATATAACAAATACATATGTAAAATATATATATATATATATGTATATATATACACACACATGGATAACAAGAGTATGTGCTTCAGGGAGCACATAAGAAATTGCCGGTAAGACCCTAGGCCCTAGCTAATTGCTGCCAAAATTTTCTTATGAATTCCACCTCATAGAAATAGAAGTACCTGGACTGAGTGACCTAGGCCCTGTACACTCTCAGCCTTCTCCGCTCCTCCTTCCTCTTGCCTGCCTTCGAACCATTCAGCCATGGCCGAGCTGAAGCTATCAGAGAGCAAAGACCTAACCCGGATCGAGCGCATAGGAGCCCACTCCCACATCCGAGGCCTGGGCTTGGACTCCTCCCTCGAGCCCCGCCTTGTCTCGGAGGGTCTCGTCGGCCAACTTCCGGCCCGGAAAGCCGCCGGCGTCATCCTCCAGATGATCAAGGATGGAAAAATCGCCGGCCGTGGTGTCCTCATCGCCGGCCACCCCGGCACCGGCAAGACCGCCATTGCTATGGGCCTCGCTAAGTCACTAGGTCACGAAACCCCTTTCGCCATGCTCTCTGGGTCTGAAATCTTCTCTCTTGAGATGTCCAAGACTGAAGCCCTAATGCAGGCATTTCGTCGAGCAATTGGCGTGCGAATCAAGGAGGAGGCGGAGGTGATTGAAGGTGAGGTGGTGGAGATCCAAATTGACCGTCCGGCGGTGGCCGGAGGTGCGTCGAAGACGGGGAAGTTGACGTTGAAGACGACGGATATGGAGACGGTGTATGACCTCGGGGCGAAGATGATTGAAGCTTTGGGGAAAGAGAAGGTGCAGAGTGGGGATGTTATTGCCATTGATAAGGCTTCTGGAAAGATTACCAAGCTTGGGAGGTCTTTCTCTAGGTCTAGGGATTTTGATGCTATGGGGCCGCATACCAAGTTTGTTCAGTGTCCTGAAGGGGAGTTGCAGAAGAGGAAGGAGGTTGTGCATTGTGTTACTCTTCATGAAATTGATGTTATCAACAGCAGGTACTCCTTCGCCGACTTTTTTGCATTTGCCTATCGGTGATGAAGTTGTGATATTTTTTTGCGTTGGGAGCACCTTAGGATGTAAAAATTGAAGAACAAAGTAAACTATGTAAGTGGATGGCTCATTATTTGAGATTAACAATAACATAGTAGCTGGAAAATGATTCTTGTGGGAATAGTAGCTTCCACTAGCTGCTTGATGCAGATGGGCAGGACTGAATTTAGGTTTGGCTATGGTTAGAACTTTCTTCTGTCATGATAGGGTTTCAGAGTGAATTTTTAGTTAGTACTTGCATATGATGGTTATTGTGTACTTCAGTTTGAAAGTAAACTGAAGCAGCGTTTGCTTTGTTTTGGGTTCTTGGACTTCTAGCTTTTAGCTGAACTGTTTCTTCGTGCATCTGCCTGCTCTTCTTCTTCTTAGAAAGTGAGAATGTGAGGGTTGAAAATTAAGGACTTTAGGGTGATGCAGTGTTCATAGAGCCATTGTGATGCAGCAACTAGATATTCCTTCATTCTTGAAAATGGTTTCGTACTTCAGAGGCTATGAACTACAGAGGATCCCCCTCCTCCCCACCCAAAAGAACTCCCGTAGTGGTTAATCTCTTACAGATTAGTCTAGAAAGGGAATTCTAGTTGCTTTTGGCTCCCTTGTGCCGTGCTGTGTTCTACCTTTGAAACTTAACTGTTTGTTTCTCTTACTTCTCCATATTAGTATGCCCAAGACAGCCCTCAGAAACAATTTGATACGCGTAATGTCTTCATTAGCTTAATTTTGTAAATCTTGAAGCATGGTTCGATGATGCCCAAAGAGAGGGATTATGACGGCATACGATGCTAGTAGGACATATAGTCCTCAATTAGTAACTACTCTCACATTTTTGTACCCCGGGGAAAAAATTCCTGTAGACCGTTGGTAATAACCTTCATTTGTGGGGATCTTGGGAGGTGCTCAGCACTCTATCTTCAGAACATATTAAGATCCTCCAAAATATCCCCTTCAGGAATCTGAACATTTGCAAGGGCTTCATGAATCATGATTGCATTTTATTATTGATTGATTTTGTAGCATGATCCCAAGATGCCAAAACAATGGCAGCTTGGTGATACAGTACACAGTCAATCACTAATAATTATTCTAGAACACTCTGAAGTATTTTGACTGGCCAAAAGGTGAGCATAGTTGCGGTTTAACAACTCAGTGGACATTTTTCTTGCAGCCATAGGTGTCTCTATTTAGTATGGATATATTACTTACCCCCCCCCCCCCCCCAAAAGAAAAAAGGAAGAAGCAACTCACTGGAGTTTTCCCTAAGTTATGAAATATGTGTACTAGCGTTTATCTGATTATCTGAGTATGTACAAGCTCTAACCATTTAACCACCTAAGCATCCTGAGACATTTTGAATATCTTCATATACAATTTCAACAAGCTTGATATTGTACCATTGTAGATTTTAAATTGTGGCACAAAAATGCCCAAATGGGGGATTAAGGTGGTGCATAATACCATCTGTGACTCTCCTAGAGTTGTCTTAAACGCATTAAAATGCCCAAACGGGGGGATTGAGGTGGCACATACTCATTACTTAGATATTTATTACTTAGATATTTTTTCCATATCAAAAGTGATTAGAATATACTTTGTCTGTAGTGTGTACAAAGGCTTTTGGTGGTCTTATTGGCGCATACTGCTGTGGGTTCAGGTACGGAAAGTAGGTCTATTACTGGCCAGCTCCATGACTGGAGAGATCTGTTTTAGACGTAATGGCTGTTTTTCTTTTTTTGGGTGTCTTTTAGCAGGAAGAGCAAAAAGGAAAAGTTTGGGGAGGAGGGGCTCTGTCATTCTTCCTATACAAAACTGCAAACCTGAAAACAATATCAGTGAGCATGATGACTCTGTTGGAACATTGGAACCATCCTTATGCTGTAAATTTTAAACGATAATTCTGATGTTCCTATTTGTGTTTAAAAAAAAGCTCACAATAGCCCGAAGTCCAACCTGTTGCGCCTTGCAACGTGTCAAGCCCAACTCATTCTTTAAGCCCACAAAAGCTTGCCGCTTTTTTCCGCTTTAGATCAAGGATCAAAACGACTCAAGCCCGCGCTTTATGGAAAAAGATCATGGGAGAGAGAGAAAGGGAATATACACCATGAAAAAACACAAATACCTTTAGATTGATACTTATCTTTGTTATATTCCAATTTCAGGTAGAAACCCTTATTAAATTGCATGCAATTGTTTCGAGTATAAACTAAATTGAAGAACCCTAATTTAAAAACCCTAATTTTTGGATGGAGGGTTGGCTATAGTTGAAGGCTTGTAGAGTGTTCTAATAAAGTCATAGTTAGACCACTTTTTTCCCATTTTCTTCCTACAGCCGATCTACATCGGCCTCTTCCTCTCTCTAGATGGGAAATATGGTGCCACCAACGCCAATAATAGGGAAAGAAGGATTAAAGAATATACTTCCCTTCCATCGTAATATGCTGTCAAATATTGTTTTTTTGGATAAGAACACAAAAATATGCTGTCAAATATTGTTTCCTTTCATTTTTTTTCTCTCCTTCCTAAAATGTCTTTAGAATTGATGAATCCAATATAAGATACTATAGTATGGTCTGTTATGATGTCTAACCACTTGTTTAATGATATCATCTAACTTATTTGTCAAAAATATGGTTTGAGAATTATTTTCAAGCATTTTTTAAATAAAAGGGCACGCCTCACCGGACCCAAGGTTATACATATTGTACCGGACGATGTACCGGTTTTTTAGTAAAATGGTACGTCTCGTATCATACCGAAATTTTCGTACCTGACCTCAACTAAGTGGAAAAAAAGGATGAATAATATCATTTCTTTAATAGAAATCTAATAGTATGTCATTTTTATTGTATAAAAGGATAAATTCATGGAGCTTCCAAGTTCAAAAGGGCCACAACATAGCCCATACTATTTTCTCTCCTCCCCCCTCTCAAATAGAAAGAGAAAATGAAACCAAAAACCCTAGTCTACCTAGCCCCAAGACCCCAATTACCCTGCTCTTTGTCTCTGCGGCGGATACAACCTAAACCCCTTCCTCCTCTCTCAAGTTTCTCTCTCCTCTGCTAGTCTGCTTCTCTATAATCTTTTTCTCTACTTCCTTGCTTCTCATTGAGTTTGAAGCTACACATCATCCATCTTTATCTACTTCTCACCCTAGATGTCTACCTGTCTGCCTTTCTTCTACACGATTCTCCTCTAGCGCTTATTATTTGTCACTGGAAAACAAATCAGTATCGGTGGGAAGAGTTTTCCGGCCGGTATACTCGAATCTGGACTAATAGATCCGATATAAGTCGGTACAGAACGAGATCCCGGTGGTACATTTTCAGTGCCTAAGTTGTACCGGATAGTTGCCAAAGCGGTATGCTTCATCGGTATCTCGGAGTACGAGACGGTATTAATAACCATGCACGGGCCCCAATCCCATAACCCTTTGCTCTTTTGTGTGCCTCGAGCTTTTTTAATCTAAGGTTCCTATAGTATTCATTATTAGCATATATGGTATACTCTAAATTGTTTAGAATATTGTTAAATTTCTTTAATAAAAGATTGGAAGGGTTTGAGGAACATATGATTATCATTTGAAACATTTTCGGGCAATTTTTCTGAAATCCTGAAAATTGTGCATAGTATAGACTCTTTCTTTTGGTCTTGAGGGGTATGAACATCCTATATTTGAAGCCTATGATGTCACAAGTACCTCCATAGACAATTTTAGTCACGTACTTCTGCATTGGCCCATCTTGTGGATTTCAAGCTTTGATTCTAGAACACCACAAATACAGGTATTATGGTGTATACAATGTGCTTCAAACTATCCAGAATTGACGTAAAGTACAGTAGAATGGTTTGGGAGGTCAGTAGTAGCACATATTCACCTTTTGACAAGCTTTTCGGCATTTTTCCAAAATAGATGAAAGTGGTGGATAATAGCCTTTATTTCAAAAGCTCCAAGGACATAACATTTAAAGAATTTGAAAGAGTGTAATTGTTTCTATGACATCTTGGAATTGCTATAAAGAAAACTTTCTGGAAAATGAGAAGATCTTTGCTTCTGCTATCTATTTTGGACGAAGCATTCTGATGGCATTTGTGGTCTGACGTGGATGCTGTGTTTTGACATTCTTTTTTCTCTATCAGCTTTGTCTTTCTCCCTTCTTTTCCTTCTGCTGCTGAATTTTGCAGAACATGAGTAGATGTTGCTACTACTTACATATCATTTCCAAGGCTTTGTTTTAGATAGTTCCTTTATCAGAACGTAGGCAAAACATCCCTCTATCACTTAATTTTCTCCAGAGTCTTATAATACTGTCACTATTGCCATGGATTTCTGATGGCCTCTGATTATTCTTGACAGTCAGGTCTGATTTACTCAAGGATTGGCTATTCCTTTGAATCAGCTGGATTGTGTCAATTAGGGTGGGCCAAGCCTTTTCCTTTCCCTCATTCTATTATCAAAAGACTGCTGACTGCTCATTGGAGCCATGTACTTTGTCTACTACCTTCAGGAAAGATTCCATCATTTTTGTTATCCCGTGTCTTGATGGCCATCATCTTTAGCATGAGCAAACTGTCAACCAAAACATTTATTCGTGCTCCGGTTGACTTGACTACTTCAAAATTGGCGTACTTGATGGGGAATTCTCAATGTCTGAACAAATGTGGCAAGTACGTGTTTGTTGGAGTGTGTTTTTATATCCCATTGTTTGCGCGACCTTGCAGATGTCTGTGAATTTTGGTTCACCTGTCTTGTTTTGGATCTGATTTAGTATCAGTTAACATAATTTCTGTATGCAAAAGGGTAAATACCATTTGCACTTATCAGCTGACTGCTAGTTATGAGGGTAATCCTCCTCTTTCGCATCTGCGAGAACTGTCTTTTCTGTTATTTTCTAAAACGAATTTCCTGCTGAACCAAACAGCTGGAAGTGTTTTTAAGCCAAAGTCGGCTGTCCTACTTAAAGACAACTGCACTAAATGCTGCATCCTCATCCGGAAAGTAGCCATATCTGTGCAACAGTCATTTCCTTATCTCACTGTCTGTCTCATGCGTTTGCAGAACACAGGGGTTCCTGGCTCTTTTCACTGGGGATACGGGTGAAATACGTGCTGAAGTGCGGGAGCAAATAGACACAAAGGTCGCTGAGTGGAGGGAGGAAGGGAAGGCAGAGATAGTCCCAGGGGTCCTGTTTATTGATGAGGTGCACATGTTGGACATTGAGTGCTTTTCTTTCCTAAACCGCGCCCTGGAGAATGAGATGGCCCCAATATTGGTAGTTGCTACAAACAGAGGGCATACAAGAATCAGAGGCACCAATTACAAGTCTCCACATGGCATCCCCATCGACTTGCTTGATCGTCTGCTCATTATCTCCACACAGCCCTATTCAGAAGATGAGATGCGCAAGATCTTGGACATCCGATGCCAGGAGGAGGATGTAGAGATGTCTGAGGAGGCGAAAGTTCTCTTGACAAAGATTGCAGTGGAGACATCTCTGAGGTATGCAATCCACCTTATTAACTCATCTGCATTGGCTTGCCAAAAACGCAAAGGAAAGGCCGTGGAGATGGAGGATGTTAGCCGAGTGTATCAGCTGTTCCTGGATGTGAAGAGGTCGACCCAGTACTTGATGGAGTATCAAAGCCAATACATGTTTAATGAGGTTCCAGGTGGGGAGATGAATGGGGATGAAGCTACTGACATGGTCTCATGATATAAACTCTGATGTTTTCGCTGTAAGCTCTCGAGAGAAAACATGGTGGTGACTTGGAATTATGATGTTGTTTGAAGGAAGATCTGTATCATTTTTGTGATTATCTTTCAGTTTTAGGCCTGGTAAATTGGAAGTTAACCCTTTTCTGACAAATGGTAATGAGCGAGTATTTGAGGTCTTCAAGATTATGCTTGTGTTCTGCTGCTGTTTGATGTCTTTCAATACAAGTCGAAAGTCGGTCATTCTCAGTCGAGGAACATGATTTATTTTCCGAGTTAAAGAGTGTAGGGGAAACGATGTGCATATTTTTTTATTTTATAACAGCCAAGAAAGAAGTAGGTAGAGGATGGATAACTACCGACATTACAGTGCCCTGCACGGAAGACAAATGTTATGAATCTCACAAGCTATTATTAGTCCCACTGTCCCTGTCGTTTATACAGTCATGGTCATGTGGAGTGAATATTTGACAGTTGATAGTTGCATCTCTCCAGTCCACAATAAATATACCAAGGAAGATTAAAGAAAACTAGCTACTACCAAAAATTAAACAGCTGTGAGATCTTCAAGTATAACATTATGTATGTTCTGTACTTATAATATGCACATCTCAGAAGGTTTAAGTTCATCAACCACTTCATCCATGGGGCACAAAACAACTAAAAGGGATTCCAGCTATAACTCTATATATCAGCAGTGATGCTGAGTATAGTACTACAGTACTACTTCTCTCTCTCTTTCTCTCTATTCGAAGGATAAATATGATTTAGCTACGACTAACTAAAGGAATTCGGCAGGCCATGCTTTCCTTAGAAATGTAGCTCTGGATAGCAGGCACAGCAGCATCAGAGATGTAGTGCAATCTCGCGTCTCAGTAGATGGTGCGTCCTGGATCTTCATTAGCACAATGATGATCCTGCAAAATGCAAAGTACTACTGGAAATTAATCAAGGAGTTCATGAGTGCTATTAGATTAAGACACAAAAATGCGACTGCTGAACTAGTCCACATGCACACTAATTTTGAAAGTTAAGTGGATGTCCATCAGCAAGCTTTTCTCTGCATTAATAATTGAACCATCGCCTACCTTTTCCCCATCAATAAAACCAAAAAAAAAGTGTCCCACAATCTTTTCGACAGAACCCCATTAACATTATTCAGTCCTAAAAAGCAGTTCGAGGAGCAGCAACTTTCAAGTCTAAAGATACTGCTGCTTTCTGGTGTGTTCCTCCAATCACGCAGCAACTTCACAAAGGTTTCAGATTCTACTTTGTCTGTGTCTGTTCCTTCCTACGGAGAAGGGCTAGATTTCATGCTTGTTCTCCTAAGATTCTTCTATCGACTTGTGTTTCTATTTCTCTTATGAGTACGTACTCCCAAGGGATATGATACGATATGATATAGAGGTTTCCCTTCGTTATCTTGAAGGCTACATTTTATCATCAACAAAGATTATAAGTTTCGGATAAAAACCTAGTGTACCTTCAATCAAATGCTTCCAAGGGTTGAACCAAGGAAGAGTTGCTCAAATCAGGACGAAAGTACCCAAAATTCCTCAAGACTTGATCATCAGCAAAATTCAAGGCCCTGATCATACCATTCCAGCAATCCTCTGCTCTATAATTTTCATTATGTTTGCCGCTGCATGGTTCACACCCTGTAAAATGAGTAATAAAGGGCCTCCTCTTCCACCCCTCAACCCCCTTCATATACTCCTCCCACTGCCCACCGTACCACTCTCCACCCTTCTCAGCGTGCCGCCGCCTCAGCCGCAGCTCCCGCCTCTCCGCCACCCTGTACTCCTCCGCCACATCACCCAACGTCCCCACAATGTCCACCCAATAACCCTCTAAGTAGTACTCACTCTCCATGTATATCTTGTCCCCCCACTTATCTTTCTCCTCCACAAGCAAATACGCCAAAGCTGTTTGGTCATCTGATTCAGGGTACAATTTGTCTTTGAACATGGACCTCAATACCTCCCCCCACTTCTCGTAGTCCGGGCCCTGCGGCCCGAACTTGACCCACCGGGCTAGGAGGTCCATGGACCACTGGCAGTTCCTGATGAGGAGGACCCCGGCATTAAGCCCGGTCCAGCTTCTCTTCTCATACACCAAATGAGGCCACCCATGAACCACAAGGTTATGGTTTCTGTACTTGTCCAATGGGAGCTTGAAGTCCATGTCGGTTATGGCCGCGTCCGAGTCGACCCACCAGATCCACTCGGCTTCCGGGTGGGCCACCATCGCGGCCCGAATCGCAGCGTACTTGGCCCAGTAGCCGAACATTTTCGGGTGGAGCAGAACATTATTGTAGAAAATATCATACCCATGAATACGACAGTAATCCACCTTGTTCTTAAACATCCTCAGTAGAAAGTAATCACCGTTGTGGTTCTTACACGGGCCCGGTTGCGACCCACTCACCATCAAGACCCGATCGGTGGGCCTGGAAAAAGAGGGGTTCCGGGCCAGCCACTGCCGGCGCTTCTCGTCCCAGTTTCGGACCTCGGTCTCGACGGAGTAGCTGAGGTCCGGGTCGTCGTAGAAAGTACTCGGGTCAGTCCGGATAGGGGTATCGGGTTTGGTGGGGTTGTGACTAGCGATCGGGTTTGAGGAGGGGGAAGAAGAAGGGTTTGTAAAGGACCAGAGAGACCAGAGGAGGAGGAACGCCACCAGTGCGCCGCCGAGGAACATGACGGCGTCGGAAATTAACGACGTCGAGGTCGTTTTGAGCCGCCAGAAGACGAAAAGCTTCGACATTTGCCGTGGTTCCGACGGCGGCGTATGTGGGATCACCATTTCCCCCTTCTGGGTTTGAAGTATTTGCAGGGGAGGAGAGAGAATTTGGGGACTCCGATTTTGCAGTGTGGTAATGAACTGACACAGTGGGCGTTTGGACTTTGGATCTTTGCGGAGGAGAGAGAGTGTGATCGAACGGACTGAATGAGGTACTGGGCCCCAGCAAGGGAATATTGTTGTGGGCCGTTAGATTAAGGGGAGTGGTGCCGAGATGATGACACGTAGAAAAGGACGGTTAGGATTTTCATTTTCTACACCCCTTTTTTTCTTTTTTTTTTGGGCCTTTGTAACCGACACCATTGATTGGTCAATTAAGTGACTAATTAGTCATTGGTTTGCCTTTTTCTGGACTTTAATCCTTTTTTCATGCCTACAATCCGTCAGTTTGCTGGTTTGGGTCCATCGGGATTGCCAACTCTCTAATTAGTGATTAAAAAGATAATGAACTCTGTTTAAGAGAATGTTCCTCACAAAATACTGCATTAAAAAAATCAATACCAAGAATTAGGTAGGCATGAACACTTTTTATCCACGTATATTTTTCTATAGATAACTTTTAATGTGTATGCTTATGTAGTTATGTGACTTCTGAGATAGTACTTCTATCTGTGTAGCATACAAATTAATAGAGATGGGTAACAGGTCAGTTTGAATTAATCCATTTAATAAACAGATCAATTTTATGTTAGTCTTGCAAATAATTTAGATCTATTCAAGATTGAAAAATAATGTGTTCTCAATCTAAACGGATTCAGGTCAAAATCAGTTCAGCTCGTATCAAGTTGGGATTTCTCCCAATAACTTCAAGTCGGATTCGATTGGGTTATCATATCAGATCAAACTTTCTTATCTCTAGAAATTAGACAGGAATATAGTATGAATCTTAACAAAAGTAAAATAAGCAATTTCCTGATTTAGTCTATAGAATGAGATTTTGAATTCAAACCTCAATGAGAAGACTAATTGTCATTCTTGATTAATGTAATTTGAGAAACCAAGCAACCATTAACCCAAACAGACACAACAAATAAATTTTCTAAAAGGCAGGTGAATTCAAACATTACACAAAGACTAGGCATTGAGCATCTCTAATAAAGATGAAGAATGATGCCAAATGTGGTGCCATTTGCTTTATTTGATTCTGGTTAGTAGTTATCACTAAATACACTTGACATTACTACAACAGAGCTAAAAGGATATTCACAATTAAAGTAGGGGAAATGGCCACCATAGCATAGCTTGTAGTAACGTCTAACAACCTTCCAAGTCTCTCCATTTCAGATACACCAAACCTGCATGATAATGGGTGTACGCCCCGGCAACAACTAGTACGTGGAAGAGTTGGTGACTGTGACCTGCAATGTCAAATTTCCCAGGCATCCACCTCTCGGGAATCCGTGTGGCATACACTAGAGCTCCGAGGACATAAAAAGCTCCCATTAAAACTTCATACCATGTTGTGTGGAGCGCTTCGGATTGGTGCCAGAACAAGACCACTTTGTGCAGGATTGGCAGAATTCCAAACAAGCCCATCCCAGTAAACAGCATTGCGCGGATAGTTCGAAATTCTGGCTTCTGGAAGACAGGGAATAGAGAGGCTACAACTGCTGCGATCCCCAGAATGGTTATGGAAACCAGGTAGAGATTGCGGAAAAAAGGATAGCACATGAATGAGTAGTAGACCGACGGATAAACGGATGTTGTGATAAGTGCAGCTATGCCAGCATAGTCTAGCTTGAGCATGATGTCCGATAAGCGTTCAGAATGGCAGGACAGGAGGTGACATGTGCTGCTTGCTAGCAAGCAGAACATAGCCCCACCTAAGAAGGTGAAGAATGGCCAACGAGTTATTGGCCGCCTAGCCAGGGGTGCTATCATGTTTGCCAAGTCGTCTGTCATGCTACGCTGCATCAAATAGAACATGCAAACTTAGAGTTCTTGTTTAAAAAGAAAGAATAGATATCAAAAATTAGAAGCGCTCTTCATTAACGGATCTTTTACTGAGATCCCAAAGCAAAACATGGCTTTAGATGTCAAATGCAGACAGCCTTACTTACCCCTGCAGAGCACAGAAACTGTTTCCGTCAGATTCCTAGATTCTAAAACCATTGTCCGATTACTAATCCATGGCAAAAGAAATAGAGAACAGTTTAGCGAGGGCATGTTAGTCTTACTAACACAAAATGTATCATCATTTATCAAACAGACAACATCCAGGATTATTTAGTATGCCTTCAGAAGATATGCAAAGCACTAAAACAGAGAATTACCAGAACGCAGACATCAGTATGGTTTCCACTAAAACGTTCAGGCAGACAGTTAGAAAGGACCTCCAAAATGTGCCAGTTGGACAGTGATGGAAGCATATGCATCGAAGGCAATGATGTCTTCAGTTCTTCTCGAAGTTTATACAGATCAGACATGTGTGGTAGTGAAGGGAGACAGCTCAAAAGATCATCTGGAAGATGTTGAAGAGAACGAAGATCCACAACCTTGGGAAGCTTCACTATAGTGTATATTGTCAAGCAAAGGAAAAGGAGGAATCCGATCAAATGGCTGCATCAAATTACAAACAGTGAAGGCTATGTCAAGAGGAGGACAACTTAAGTAAGAATGATCAGGATAAGAAATCCAAAGAAAAAAACACAGAGTAGACCAGTGTGTTGCAATTCCACATTAGCTGATCCTTGGCAATGTCAGCTATTAATGTCCCACATTCTGAAACTAACTTCAAGTAATGTTTTTGTTAAAGAGAGATGCAATTCTTTGCAGCACAGGCTAACCACCACTCTAGTCTTTAGTCATCGACATTGGCATCATGTCAAATTAAAATCCTCTTCAGCGGTAGGAATCATCTTTTGGAAGGCATCATGTCAAACTAACTTCTGGCTTGGAAGGCTAACCACCACTCTAGTCTTTAGTCATCTTTTGTTAGATTAGGAACCATCTTTTGGCTTGGGAAGGCTCATTCGGTAGGAAAGTTAAGAAGAAGAAGAAGGAGGACGTCATGGTCCTACCTCTAGTTATCTTTTGGAATATTTGGAGAGAGAGAAATAGAAGAGTTTTTGATAACGTAGAAACTCCTCTTCAGCAGTTGAAAGAGAATTTCATCAAAATTCTCTACTTTTGGAAGAATGGGAAGTTTAGCTCTTCCTTTATTGATTTGGCAGACTGTGTGGATAGTTTGTATTTAGGCTGTAAATAGCCTTTTGTACATAGCTCACACTGCTCTCTGTGCAATTGAGCTTCCTATATTTATATTAATATATTACCTTTTCCTATAAAAAAAAAAAATTAAAATCCTCTTCACCTTCGAGCATTTGCTCATTCTTGCTAGAGGACATCAAACACATAAGCACAAGAAGATCCACAGAGAGCCAACCTGTGGCACAGGCACCAGGTCATTTGACCAGAAATGCAACATTTTTTGCACATACAAGGATGTGAAAGGTGGACCACAACAATGCTAAAAGGTCATGAGCTCACGGACATTAGCTTAGAGTGTTGTCTTAACAATTCCAACATCTCTATGCATAATAGCCGAAGATACAGGGCTTCACTGCCTTTGAGTCTATTTTAGGACCATTTTACAAATATAAAGTCTCCTCCTTCACCCCAGAAAGAGAGGGGGGGGGGGTCAACAAACCAACAAAATACAATGCTTGTTAGGATGGAGTGATGGACCATTGGTTTACACCACATCAATCCAAGGAATTTGATAGCGTCATGCATGCGTTACATTCTTTTGAATCACATGGGCAAGTAATTACAAAGAGACCAATAAGATCAAGAGAATGAAAGATCTTGGCATTGCAAAAACCCTTCATCAAATTGAGGAATTCCAGGGCTTAAAGTTCAGTCCGCTCAAAAAATCAAAGGCGGTGATGAAACTAGGACATGATGCATAAACTCGTAACCCAATAAGTTATCAGAACCATTTTTCAGCTTGCCGAATAAAAACAAACCGTTTTCGGAGCAGATCAAGGTAATTCAGAAAAACAATTTACCAAGTCACTCAAGTAAGCAGGAAACATCAGATCACACTAAACACAGAAGGACTTCAAACGGTGGCTGCCTATAGACACATAACTGAATAAATTTGGGGGATTGAGAGGTTCTTACGTCCAGACATTGAGGGTCTCATTATGGATGGAAAACATACTGAAGAAAGCCTGCTTTAATGGCCAATCAGCCCTGTAATGACCTCGGATGTATTCATTATCCCTCAGATAGCCAGGCAAAGAGTGATACTCCACCAGCTGATATTTCACCTTCTTCCACAACCTCTTCCCTTTTCCTTCGTTATAACATTGAACTCTCTGATTCTCTACCTTCTCAACATTTCCCTTCTCTTCTTCAATTCTCATTCCCATTTCCTCCTACTGCTGGAAGAAAAAAAAGAAAAAAAAAGCCCCCAATTTGAATCAGAAGAAGATCACAACAACCCAATAAAAATAGGATCCTCAGAGCAAACGGGCGATAATTGAGGGGAAAAAATCAAAAGAAATTGAAATCAACTAGATACCACCAGCGCAAAAGGGTGAATGAAAACCCTAAAAGAAAGTTATTCAAAATCCCAGAAACAGAATTTCGTAACTAGGGTCTAGAATTGAAATTAGCAACAAGAATAAAAGGGGTAAGGGTAAAAATCAAACCTTTAACAGCAGCTTGAAGAGGGGTCTTCTGGGCCACAGTAAGGAAGGCCCAGAAGGCGGTGATGACGGCGGCGATGGGGAAATGCAGAAGGCGGTGGAGAAGGAGACGATCACGAGGAGAAGGAGATGGGGCCTAAAAAGAGGATGGAGGAGATACAGGTAACCCCGTTAACTCTGACTTGTTGGAGAGGAGAGATGAAGGAAGAAGGAAGTAGTACACACTGTAGAAACGAACAAAGAACTGAACACGGGAATTTGATTCCGGTTTCTTCTGCCAGCCAAAGCGAATAAAGAATCCAACTTGGAATCAAATTGAAACCCAGAATGACTCGGAGGCGCCCAGCTATTCTAATTGTGTTAATTTCAGGTTGAATTATAGTTGGACAAACGATTTGATTTATGGTTTGTCTTGCTTGTTATTACTTACTCGCCTTTTGGAGCTTTGATGCATCTTTTGCTTGGCTTGTTCCACAATGAGCCATCGAAAAAAAGGGTTTGATTTGATTTCAATTTCGAATCAAATTACATTGTAATTTAATTTGATTTTGGATCGATTGATACTTGATTCAATAAATATATTTTTGCACAGGAAAATATTATCAGTTGGAATTATTAGTTTAGATTTGGCTTGGTTTCAGACCCTAGATGTTTCAAGTCTATTTCAGGTTAGCAGTGTTGAGTGTCGAGTTGATTATAAATTTAGATCATTCGTTTTGAATTTTGGGCCAATTTTATGAGGTGTTAATTTAAGCCCAACTCAAGCTAAGCTTGGACTTAGCTTAATTACTCGGTTGGATTGGCTCAAAATACATCAAATCTAACCTTAAATGTACATAGCTTTGCTCAAAGTTTGCTCCTCCCAAAAACCCAAAAAAGGCCCATAATTAATTACACACTAAGTTTGAAGTTGAACTGTTGAAGTATAGATTAGACTATGAATTCAAGAAGTATGTGAAGAAAATATGAAGATTGTAGGTGTGAATTTGGCGAATCTAAACTCGTTTAGATCTAATTTTGACTTCTAACAGTAAGTATTAAATTGTCCCCAATTATGCTTAAAATAGATGAATAAAGGACAAAAAGAATAGCAAAAAGCCAAACATCTTCATGCTCGGTGCAACTAATCCAAATTTAATATTGTATGAATTAGCTCAATCTGAATTTAAGCCAAACTTGCCCTCATGTTTGGGGGAGTTCTGTTATAATCACAATTGAAATAATTGAATTTCTTCGTTGATCATTAGATCAACTATGGGTTATATGCTAAAGCTAAATAAATATACGTTGATGAGACGCAACAAAATGGAACTAAATTTTGGGACGCAAAGACAATGACAAGCGTGTGTTGGGGACACAAAGACTTCTTGAAATGTATACATCCAAAAAGACTAAAAAAAAAAAAAACCATTTTTGTGTTCAACAACAACAACAACAACACCTCCCAGTGTGCCTCCCGCTTTCGTAGGGTCCGGGGAGATCTAACTGTAGGTAACTTTACTCCTACCGGCATTCATGTCTGTAGAGATGATGTTTCCAAGAGACCCACATAAAAAGAATTTGTGAAAATAATTTTAAAAAAAGACATTTTGTAAAAACACTCAATGAGAATATTATTAACAGGACAAGTTGCCGGAGCTATATAACAAAAACAGTAAATCAGAGGAAGGAAACATTTTTGCGTTCAAATATTACATAAAATGATTGAGACCCAACATAGAACGAATCCTTGAATGAGGTTGAAGTTACAATATTCTTTCTTCCATTTTCCCTTCTCGCTAATTACCATTGATATTGGCCAAGAGATCATACCTCATAAACTTAATCAAATTAAATATAATTAACAGAACATAAATTTTTGCATGATACAGTCTTATAGTAATTGTCTATCAAGCTTCCAAGTCTCCCCATTTGACGCGATAATTAATCATTGCTTAATCCGTCATACGATAAATCAGCTTGCTTATTTGTCTAGCAGCCTTCCAAGTCCCTCCACTTGAGATACACCAACCCAGCGCGATAATGGGTGTATGCCCCGGCCACAACCAATACATGGAAGAGTTGGTGACTGTGCCCGGCAATGTCAAACTTGCCGGGGATCCACCTTTCTGGAACCCGGGTGGCGTACACCAATGCTCCGAGCCCATAAAATGCACCCGTCAACATCTCATACCCAGTGGTGTGGAGTGCTTCAGGCTGCTGCCAAAACAAAACTAGCTTATGCAAGATTGGCAGGATTCCGTACAAACCCATCCCGGAAAACCAAGCAGCTCGTACATTTCGAAACTCCGGTTGCTGGAATGCAGGGACAAGGGAGAATAGAATAGTTGCGAACCCCAGAATGGTTATGAAACCCAGGTAGAGATTGCAGAAGAAGGGGTAACACATGAACGAGTAGTACACTAAAGGATAAAAGGACGTCGTGATCAGTGCTGTAATCCCTGCATAGTCTATCCTGAGTAGGATGTATGATAAGCTCTCAGAATGGCAGGACAAGAGGTGGCATGCACTGCTTGCTAACAAGCAAAACATAGCACCACCTAAGAAGGCGAAGAATGGCCAACGAGTTACTGGTCTCACAGCCAAGGGTGCTCCTATGTTTGCGAATTCATCTGTCATGCTACGCTGCAGAATCAT
>JACYFF010031956.1:106745713-106759425 GCA_017589665.1 Selenicereus undatus | reverse complement strand
TTTTTTTTTTGAAGTAAGTATATAATTATTAAATAATTTAAAAAATAGGTTGTGTATTATAAGGTAGGTCAATGACAAATATTTTTATTGGATGATTAAAATTGAGTTCCATAGGTTGGAGAAGTGATGAAATGCAAGTTCCAAAATTGTGAAACTTTTACTGACATAGCAGACCAGACTTCCAAAATCTGGAACTCCCACTAAGACTTGGTTCACGTGATCGCGTTGCCATCCGTTATGAAGGTTCCATCAATTGATTTAGGCTCTGTTTGGTAAATAGCTGTTAGCTGTTTGTATTATCTGTTAAATATTAGCGGTTTGAATTAACTGTTTGCATTAATTGTTTGAATTAGCTTTTTATAAAAGAAGTGTTTGGTAAAATTAGCTATTTTTAAAAAAGATATTTAGTAAAATTTCATTTGTCCCCTTATCTCTAAATTACTTTTTAATTAAAAATATTTTTTCATTTACTAGTTATCTTACTTTTTTTTCAAAAAGAATTAAATTGATGTCATAAGTACAAATTAACTTTATTGATAAAACCTTAATTTGTTACTAGTTGTATATAATTTGTATTCTTATTGCTTTTTTTCTTTTCAACTTGTGTATATCTATCCACACGATAATTATGTCTTAAAATATTATTTTGTTATTTGCTACATATTTTATTATCATGAATTGAAATTTATATATTCGAATGATCTAATATTGGATAGATTAAATTTAAATAATACACAACATTAAATATCACTATAAAAGGCTAATGACATGTGATGTAATTTTTTCAAAGTCTTGGGTAGTTATGCCATTTTCACAAACAGTTATTTTCAAAAGGCTAATGGAAATAGCCTTTTGAGAAAGAGTTTTTTTAGTCCAAACAGCTATTCATCCAAACACCAATTTAGCTGTTTTGACTAGTCAAAATAATTAAAATTCCCCAAAAAGCTTTTTTTCTCCAAAAAAAACTTTGCAATCAAACACCCCCTTAAACTTTGTTCGAAAATCTGAGATCTAACTCACTATTATAAAATTACGCACCATAATATATATTCGTGAATAGAGCTAATGCGATTATGGTGTTATTTGTATTCATCAGTATAGCCAATAAATACTAAAGCCTCATAATTGACAACTAATTGTGGCTATCGAAAATTCAATAATTTTAAATCATATACCATATTAAATTAGGTAAAATAAGAACTATCTTACCACAAGACATGTATCATCGCTTCTTTTTGAGTCTAACTCGTCTCTAAGTAAAAGTGTTTCATGAAAACTCTCGTAACAGTTATACATCATACTAACTGTCTTACAATACCCATTGTGAGATGGTTTTTCTGTCACTCAAAAATTTACAGTCTCATTTTTAAGTTTTTGACTTTTGCTTTTTTTAAAAATTTTTTTTTTTGGCCCTATTACTAGTAGTGGGATGGAATTTTAGTTTCTCGTAATTAACACGTAAAAATGGATGTGATAATGCCATCAAACTTTGTCAAACATTATTAACGAGAAAAAAAATGAGTTAATTACGTGATCTCAATTTTAAAAAAATGCATCATTAGCTTGACTCTGTCATAGCTTTTTTCTTTTCCGTGCAAGTTTGCCTTTGAAATAAAAGGGAATTCTTTGTTAATATTAAAAGGCAACTATAAATTTATGTTGAACAACACATCCCTACAAATATTACATGAACATGACGAGAAACTTTGAAAATCTTAGTTGGTTTGACATGAAAATTAGTTAGTAAAATCCTTAAGAATATCAAAACAGGTTAGTTTAAGCAGTTTGTCACTTGTTCCCTTCATTTCATGCTTGAGACTTATGAATGAAGAATATTTATGATGATTGAGTTTTACCCCTTAATGAATCAACAACAGCTTGATGCTAGTAAAATGGAAACCACATAACCAAAAAAAAAAGAAAAAAAAAGAAGAGTCCTCTATCCCTCCCTTTTTCCGTTTTTTTTTTTCATTTTTTTTAACCTTCGGTATTCTTCATCTGTTTGTTTGACAGTTCGAGTCGTCAACTCTCTCTTCCGACACCCTTACCCGAAATTTCTGGCTTCGCCACTGGTGCTATTACAATAAGACAAAGTAGCATTTCTTAGACACAACACAATACTATTAGCGCACACCTAGAAATCATATGCAAATGCAAGTCTCAATAGTTGGTAGATCATAAACTACAGCTATAGAAGGATTTGAACTAAAGCTACATATTTTCATTAAGGGTTAGGTGAATTTGCATGAAGGATTTGGAAAATTTGGATGATAACTTGGGAGTTAAAATTGATCAAAAAATTAACCGACTATACTTTGCTAGTCAATCAGCTGCATAATACATTTTGTCAAATTATCATACAAGTAGTGATTTAAAAAGAACACGTTAATTTAAAAGTGAAAAATGAAGGTAAGAGACATGCAAAGAACTCGATCATGAATACTCTCCCTTAAATTCACCTGTATACTACAGTGAAGTGTCACCATCTTACAATTAGGCTAAGGCAAAGGGGCTTCCTCCTGTGGTTAAGTATTTGTTGACAACGCTGATCAGATCATCTCCTCTTGCACCGTACTGTCAATATGGATGGAGACTGTTTGGGTTAAATGCACTTTGGACCTCAAAAGTTTCTACAACACGCAATTAAAGAACGTCTGACGTATCATCACATACTCTTCCACATTGACCTAACTACTAACTCTTCATATACGAATTGAATTGCTCTTTCTCTATCTCCATGCCAAATGTTGAGAAATTTAATTAGGTATTTTTCTACTTGCAAATAGTAATGTGGGTTCACAGTCAATATTTTAGGGTCAGATCTATGTTACTATATCTGTCAAATACAAACTAAACTATATAATAAAACCATTCAGACAAATTGTCAAATTCAAATATATATGCATGTTTGATCTTTGATTCTAGATTTTGAATTAGACATGAAAATTATCATGTTAATTAGTATGCAATTGCCTCATTATGTGTCCATTGATATGTATACAAATGTCATAAAAGATGCAAGTTGCATTTGTTATTTGTATTTGTATGTTTCACGTTAAAACAATTATTTTAGGCCGGCTTGTTTCAACTATCAAGACTAGTGGTTAGCACTCTGGGTAGTTAGGAGCAGTTAATATAGACGTCAATAGTTAGCAGTGATTAGGAGCGATGTAGCGCAGTTAGCAATGGTTAGGAGCAATTGAAGGTGTTATGGAGCGTTTGAAAATAGTTAGCAGTAAAAACGATTACAAAACAATAACAAATTGGTGTAAGTAGCTCGCTCATATATACATTCAAGGCTGTCAAGACAATCTCACTTTTGTACAATCCAACAATAATACTCAGAAGATTCAAAATTTGTAAGAAGCAATCCAAATTAGAGTTGGGTAATAGGTCGGTTCGGGTTGACCCATTTAATAAACAGGTCAATTTTGTGTCAACTTTGCAAATGGTTTGTATGTACTCAAAATTGAAAAATAACATGTTATGAAGCTAAACGATCAAATAACGCCGGCTTCGTATCGAAATTGGTTCGGTTCGTATTTCTCTCAGTAACTTCAGTTTCGATTTGAGTCGGGTTATCATATTGGACCAGACTTTTTCAACTCTAATCCAAATTAATATAGCATGCTCGGGGCCCTCCCCACCGAGCCCCAAAAAAAAGTGCCCCCCTTTCAACTAACACCAGACTCCCCCCTCTATTTAATGCAAAATGATCCAACTCCTCTGTTTTTCAGCATTTTGGTTCCCACTTCCCACTTAGCTTAGACACACAGTTAAGCTAAGCTCTTCCCCCTTTGCAAATCATAATCTCTCCGCTGCAGTTTTTAGCCAGACCCACAAGTAAAACATAGAAGCAAGAATTTCTCTCTTCTTCAGTTCAATCTTTAAAACAGAGGGGAAAGAACATGGGGAATTGTCAAGCAGCGGAGGCAGCAACGGTGGTGATTCAACATCCAACTGAGAATGGCAGCGGCAATGGCAATGGCAATGGCCAAGGCAGGGTGGATAGAATTTACTACTCCGTAAGTGCCAACGAGGTCATGGGTTCGAATCCTGGCTACTACGTTGCTTTAGTTTTGGATTCCCCGCCCCAGTCCAATGGCCCGCCCACCAGGCACCAGCTCAAACTCCTCAAGCCTGATGAAACCTTGCACATTGGCCGCGTCTATCGCCTGATCTCCTTTGAAGGTGGCCTAGCTAACCCGTGATCTCATCGTAATGTCATTTTGTTTCAGTATTTTTCTTAGATGAGACCGTCTCATTTAAAATACGTAAAATTATAAACAAGTTTTAGTACGTGCGTGTTTATGTAACTTGTTATGTGCTAGATGTGCTCAAGGAGTTTACGGCGAAGAAATCGGTGAAACTGGGGAAATTGCTGAAAGAAAGTGGCGTCATTGGGGTTGACAAAACGAACAAGATGGAAGATGGATGTGGATCCCAACTGAACACTAAGGTCAATCTCTGCCTTTCTTTTTTTTTTTTTAAATTTAATTACTGTTATTTTATTAAATTTATGCATTTTAAGTTTCAGTTAATGATTAGTTAATTTTCAACCATGCAAGGGGGTGTGTTGGGTTGATTTTTACACGGTTGTGGGGTAATCTAATTTGGTATGGTCCACGTTGAGAAAAAAAACCCTAAGATTGGGTGAAAAATCGGCGTTTAAAAAATGTGTTTCACTGTTGGTCAGGATTTAAGTACTGTACTAATGTGCTGAAGCCTAGTTAGTCAATGGAGTAGCTGAAAAGCTCCCCAGCCTACATGTTAGCAAAAAGATTGATGGACCCAACTTCCTTTAAGAAAAAAGATTATATGAACAAATTTATCAATCTAATTTTCAAATAAAATGAATATTCTTTAGGCGAGAGAGTTTCTGATTGGTGCTAAATCTATGCTGAAAAAATGCAGATAGATGAGGTAGTTCAGCGGCTAGGGAGTGGCGGCCCGAGTATCAATGGTGGAAGTGGCAGAGGTGTAGGCAGGCATCTTGTTGTTGGCAGAGGCCAATGGAAGCCGGCATTACAAAGTATCGCTGAATCTGCAACTTCATGAATCCAGCCCGACTTCCTTGCAAGATGGTTTATGCTTTGTTACATCGCCCATGTTTGTAACAGCTTAATTTGGTAGAATGATTTCATTTTCGCTTTGTAGCCATGGATAGGATTCAAGATGATTAGTGTTTTGTGCCAGTCTGTATCATACATCAGCAGAACTTCTGTTATGTTGCTAGTTCGGTACTTCTAAACATCCACAACGGTAATATTTTAGGGGTATAACTTACTGCTACAGTTGGATTATGAGATCATTTTCACTGCCAAAAGGGCATATTGTAGAAACCAATAGCAAAAGGCATCTCTTAATTAGTAGTAAAACAACATACGTAGAACTCTTAAGAAAATAACCATCGTTTTACGTATCATCCACCCAAAAAGAAAGTCAGAAGTTTCGTCAAAAGCGGACGTCCTCTCAGAGGCTCGCCCGGGGGCCCAACCTCTGACCTTCTTGCGAATACTTCTTGGATTCCCACCCTGGCCCATCTTGGCCCAAACAGATCTTATTTGTCGTGGGAGAGTGTGTGGCCCCTCAAATGTTTTGGATCTTGAGCATACACAAGCTGTTATACGCATAAATGAAAACAAGTAGTCAGCAAAAGTATCTTGCGCGTTACCTTTACACATGAAGGTCAGATGGGGTACCCTAATCTCCCTCAAAGGGTAACAATAAACAATTGTTGTATCTGGGTCATTGATCATCATGTACAGTGATCCAAACATTTCAACAACATTAATCCCATTTTGATACTATCTTATGGTGTGACTCGTTCGACCATCATATTTAGTCGCATAACGGTGATGATATAATTTATGAGAGGATAACGAACTGTTGCAAACAGTACAATAGACGACCAAGACCTTGTATATGTACACTCAATTAGGTATCACAAGTCATAGGAAACCTTGATATTTGTGACTATGCCATTGTTCGCATTATGATGGAGATACGCCATTTCCCTTGAAATGCAGTGGTTAATTGTTTATGGTGAATTTAAGAAAGAAAATGTTATCACTTTTTTTTTGGGGTTTTGTCTTGATTAATCAAACATAATGTGCAAGTAATGACAACTTCAGAGACATAATAAGGATCAACCTATGGACAAATTAACTAATGGATAACGCAGAGCAAAGAATGATGGAGCAAGTTTATCTAAATTCAAAATCTATGCTAATCCTCCGTTAATCTTTAGATAATTCCCAAAACAAATGGAATATTAAAACCAAACTTCTATTTGTTTTCCCGCCTTATTGGAAGACCGCCGCCCGCCAAGAGGTAGTTGGCAAAGGCGGCAAGTTTCGTCGGACCAACAGCCAATTACACCTAAACATGTCACGCCATGGAGTTTATTGGGGCCCACCCATGCTTTATCCTTTAATCAGGTTTAATTAGGGATGATAATGGTTGGATTTGGGAGTCATAAAACATCATTTATATATATCCAGATTCCATAAAACCTTGTGTAATGTTTATCTTTTCAAAGGTAAGACCCTGTTCTATTCGTGGTTTAATGAACTTAACCCACTTCTTCCCCCCCTTTCAACTCATTCCCACACTTAAACAAAAATACCACTCACTCTCACTCTCACCAACTCCTTCCCCCCATTTCCTACACTTTTTCGTTCAACTACCTGACTTCATTCAACTTCTTTCAACTCCTGCTCAATCTCACCTACTCATTTCCCCCCTTTCTCACACTTGAAAAAAATACAACTCTCACTCACTAGTCACTGCTTCCCCTCCTTTCCCACACTCACTCATCCCACACCCAACATTTTCTACCAAAAAAAACAGGGCCTAAGTGTCACGCCAAACACATGTTTTTGTATTCATGATCTAAGATAACAAATCAAATTATCAATCATTGATGGGATTATAGTCCGATTGACGTGAAAGGTTTTGGGCAACCACGTCACCAGGAATCAGATTATACGAGGAGCAAATTTTCTTGCCTGAGAAATGTTGTTAACCCTTAATGGGCCCTGGATTGCCAAATCACATCAGATGTCTCTAAAATGAAGGCCCAATGAAGTAGGATGCACTTACCGACTATTATTTTTTCCAAATAAATCAAATTATCAGTCAATCACCAACATGAATTGGCATTGTTCTAGTAAAGAATATTTAATTAGCATTTTACCTTACATATTGACAACTACATAGAATTCAGGTTCAATCTTCTGTTATATTAGTCCATAGATGAAAGGCCCCTCTTTTGTTAAATTGGTGTTTACATATAATCTAAACGAAAAATGCAACGTTGACACCAATTCTTTGGATGAATGCTAAGGGCATCCCAACCCAAGTTCCATTTTCTGGAACTCAAGCCTACCACATCAGCATGAGTGTCACTTGCATTCCATTCAATTTTTCAACTAATGAAACTCATTTAAGAACAATTAATTACATGGAGCTCACAATTTGAACTTAGTTTATTATTTTTTATTTTAATAATATAAAAAATATATATTACCTTAAAAAACGAAAAACAAAAAAATAATAAAAAATGAAAAATATATGTCACTTCCCGCATGCCACTAACTGGGACATGACATTTGACATGCGGGTCAGAAAAGTGGCACGCATACTTGCCAGCTGGAGATGCCCTAAGTAGCAAATGAACTTTAAAAGTTGAGTGATATAAGCTTTACTCAAAAGTCAAACTTTTCTTTAATCATTAATGAGAGAAGATATATGTTACACTTTTGTTACAACTGACATGACACAACTACTAAACATTGGTCTTTACTTGGATAAGACACAATCAATTATTTTCCGTATATTACATAGAGAGGAATGAGATGCATGAAAAGATAAAGCTGTTAACCTAGAAAATTAAATGACTATCACATCACCCACAAATTATTATGTACAATCGGGTGGACAACTCAATTGTCCACTCGGGCCCACCAACAGGAGTTTTGAGTCCTCCAACTGCTGAGCTCTGACCCATTTTTTTTTTAAAATTCATGCTCCTCAATTTTTTGAAATCACGGTTTTCATTATCTCTATTGTTCAATTACTCTTTGTTGCTTCGATTGCTCTAGTGTTCAGCAATTATCGAATGGTTAGGTTTGATCTTAACATCGCTATTGATGTTGAATCTTCATCAAATGAAATTGTTCGTCAAGTTTGATAGCGTTTTTTCGATTTCTATTTTTATTTTCGGGATTGGAAGTTGTGTTTATTAATTTTGCGTTTTGATGAGTTAATTTCGAGTTTTTCGAACTGGATTGTATTCATTCTATGTAAATTTTAGTTTGTGACATACAAGAAACGATAGCTCATCATTATGAGTTATGTGCTCACTAAATATAGTCGTTGGCTCACTAGCGGTATACATTTAACTCACTATAAAAAAATATATTGCCTTGTGCTATAGAGCAGTTTTTTGTTACTAAAAGAAACGTTTTGCTCACTAAGATTAACATGCGTGCTTGCTGATGTTGGATTATAGCTCACCACAAATGTTATGGCTGTTTTTCCAGATGATATTTTTATTGTTGCTATGTACTTGTGAGAAACAACAGCTCACCAATATGAGTTATGTGCTCACTAAATATAGTCGTTGGCTCACTAAAAAAATACATTTATCTCACCTGTATTGAGCTTGTATTCAACAATCATAAATAAGTTATCTGCTCATCAAATGAAATCACTATAATCAATCTTGTGCCTAACAGGGAAAACAATAGCTTACTATAAAAAATCTGTTGCTTTGCACTACATTTTATAACTCACCAAATCTCTATCATGGCTCACTCAATAAATGACACAGCTCACTAAAAAGAATAGTATAGATAGTCAGCAAATAATATTGTGAAGTTCTTGAGTTATGTTACAGCTCAATTATTTTTTACTATGATATAAGGGTGTTTATATTATATTTTGTGAGTATAATAGAAATGTAGTGAATTAATTAAATATAGTCCAACTCACTAAATATATGTCATAGCTCACTAAAAAAATGTAGACAACTAGAATATACTTTAGTGAGTTTCAGATGAACAATAACATTTTTTTTTAGTACAATAGCACATTTTAATAAGTTATGTAGTACTTTTACTAAGTGAAATGTGGGGTACATAAGATACATTGGTATGATCTATCTACTCACTAAAATCATGTATTAACTCACTAAAATTGTGTCCCAACTCACTAAGTATTGTAGTGAGCTATACATTTTTAGTGAGCTGAAATTCGATTGTACAATTTCTTCTGTACTACCGATTATATAATATAACAACTCAGTAAATAAATATCATAGCTTACTGAAAAAATAGACAACTAGAATACAATTTAGTGAGTTTCAGATTCACAATAACATTTTTTTTAGTACAATAGCACATTTAATAAGTTATATAGTATTTTTACTAAGTGAAATTTCGGCACATAAGATACATTAGTTTCGGTATGTCTGCTCACTAAAGTACGTATTAGCTCACCAAAACTGTATCTCAACTCACTAAAATATTTTAGTGAACTATACATTATTTTTAGTGAGAGAAACAAGATACACAACAGCATATTTTAGTGAGTTATAGAGTATTTTTAGTGAGTCAAAATCTGACAGTTTTTTTGTGGACCTGGTTGTACAATTGCATTGGTACAACCAAGTGGACGATATAACAACTGCACATCATTTGATTGTACCCTTTTCTAATTAACTAATGTACTATTGTTTCAGTGCTTTTCTTTAACAAAATCATCTACATACATACCCTTATTAGCCATGTACTAAGATTGTGTTTAGCGTAGTGGTTCATATCCTTGGCAAATCATTTGCATATACTACAAAAAAAGGTCGACTTTTGATGGATTTTTTAAGAAAATTTGGACAAATTTTGACGGAAAATAACCGTTATGACGGGATTTATGAATCAATTTATGGTCGTCAAAAATCGCCGATCGAAATTGACTTTTCAACATACCCGGCAAAATTAGTGACATACTGATTTTGATGACCTAACAACTAGTCAGAATTTACAACGACCCATATTTCGATTGATTGACATCCTGTCATTGTACTTGTCAAAATCATCACTTTTCCGTCAAAATATCAGTCAAAATTTCTGACCGACCAACTTTATGTGAAAACTGCCTATTAAAAATTACATTGACATCAGCACACCTGACAAACAAGCAAAATCCTTGTCTTTCAGTCAAAATTTCCGTCAATTTCTTATGGATAAACTTTCTGTCAAAATTCAGCTGCAGTTTTGTACAATTTGTTCTTTGCAAGATAATATACATACGTATAAAAGTTTATAAAATGTCATCTTAATTTAAAAAGCTTTAAAAACACGCCATATATATGAATTTGCATCACCAGATACATTCTACCCATAGACGAACAAATTAAATGCCGTACTGATATTACTTTTCTGTCTTTTGATATGATTTTGGATAAGGAAATAAGGAAATGTACAGAGTCAAATACTATAATTTCAATTTCAAATACGTGTTTAGAACTTTTATTTGATAATAATGGCACGTAGGAGAGCCCTGTCATTTTGTTTTTCAAGATTAACCGATCAGGATTGTGACTTCTGCCTCGACTAACAGATCTACGAATTTCTTTCCACCAACCAATATTATATAAATACCCAAACCCGTTCATGCATCATATATCCAAGACATCAAACTTCATTTCCATCACCCACCAGCTGCAGGTATTCTCTATACAACACAGATTTTCCATTTCAAGTAACTCATTATATAGTTTTTTGTTTCAGGAATGCATATTGTTATGTATTATTTTTAATCATAGATGATTCTTTGATAGTTTTATTTACAAGACCGTATAAGTGCTGGTAGATTAGGCCACACTTGCATGCATAGGTATCTCTATCTTATTCAAATATATACGCGATACGCTACATCTATAGTAAGGTCAGCGAGTTCGTCCTATAAATTATAGAGGATCATTTGACCCCTTGTTCATCAATTCATACATCATGCTTTTGGGAGGTATATGCATGTAAAGCTTGTCGAGAGCTACAAATTTAACCACTACTTTGGTTATTAAATACTGTTTATAACATAGGGAAGTAGGGATCGATCCACGAGGAAAGATTGTTTTAAAAAAGCTAGCTTAATCCTAAATGATTTTACTAATCCAATTCATTAAGTTTAATCTTAATAATTCTAAAATAATTAAAATCTAATGAATAAAAATCTAAAAAAAATACCCAATGATGCTCCTAAATATTCTAGATCATATTCTGGAAATAAAACAGTAAAAAGATTCCCTAAATAATTTAGAAAAATAAAAACAGAATAGTAACTGAAATTCTAATTAGAAATCAATAACAGCAAATAATAGTCAGAAAATAAATATTAAAAATGTCAAACAGTAACATAAAATATTATAATTTAGGTCTATGAGCTTATAAATTCTAAATTGTATCTAATTTATTTCAGAAAAAGCAGATCAGAAAATTAGCACAGAATGTCAATGCAGAATATTATATCTGAAATTAGAAATAAAATAATCTGCATAAATATAAATACGAAAATAATTAATAAAATGACCCTAATTCTAGGACACAATTTTCTGGACTTAAAAATACCTAATAATCGTGAATTAATAATTAAAATAGAAATTTTCAGAATTAATAACCTAAAAAATCTGCCCATATTAATTTCTTAAAATAATGCTGAAAAATTAGCAAATAACTTCCAAAAATTACGAAATTAAATATGGGCATACTAGGACACTATATAAACCCTAGGACCTGATAAAAATCGAAAGAGAACAAAAATAACTATTTTTCATCTAATTTCTAACAAACTGGTAATTAAATACTAAAACTGAATATAAATCAATCTAAAATTATAACCACTCTAAAAATCAAAATCTAAGCTATCTAAAATTCCCTAGACACTCCTAAAAGATTATAATTTTGGTGGGGGGGGGGGTTGATTGAATTTATATGGTAACCAATAAAATGAAACAAAAATTAACAAACAAACCAAATTAACTATAAGCAACAAATAATTATCAAAGTTGTCAAATTTATCAAGGATACTTAGTATAATCTTAATCCACCATCTAAATTAATATTTATCATCAACACACAAGTTAATTTCATTTATGAGTCAAACTGTAGAAGATATCCACTAGCGGTTCTTCCCCGTTTTTCCTTAGATTCTAGTTTACTTAGGTCCAACCCTAATATAAATCCTACCAATTTGATAATCTTTACACCAACGCAAAAATTTAACCAAACTAGAGCATTAAGAATTAGAAAAACATTATTTAACACTTTGTAACCAATTTACCAGCAAATCGATTTAACAAAGATCTAAAACGACTACCTAATTAAAAGAGATGGGTTTGAGTCATCTATGATTAATGAGGGTGATACCTAAGCCTAAAAACTATAACTTTTACGTATTATAGTCTTCTAAACTATCAATCGAAATTGTATTTAATCAACTAGCATGCATTCTAATCGATTTAATACAAATTTCATAAACGATAAACGCTAATTGCTAAAGAATCATGAATATAAATCAACTAGGCATTAAAGCATAAAACTTGTTTCAAAATAATTAATTTAGTATGGCTTCAAGAAGATTATACTAAGCATAAAAAAATTACTCACTCATATTAAAAATAAAATTACAAATTTCACCCAAATCCTTCATGTTTAACAATAATCTAGTCAAAGAAATACAATAAAATAAAGTAAAAACAAAACAAAGAAATAAAATTATGTTACTTAGATATGATGATGATGATGGGTGATGGAGGAGTGATTAGGCATGATGAGATTAAGAAGAAGGGATGTCGTGGCTGATCATGAAGGAGGCAGCCGTGGGATATGGTGAAGGGGTGAGAGATTCATGATTGTGATGGTGATGATGATATATATAAGGAGGAAAGGAGGGGTGTGATTAGGGTTTCCTTCTTCCATTCTTTCTTAGACTTTTTCTTCCTCAAGACTTCTACCTCTTCATCAACTCTTGAAATTCTAACCCAATTAAATAATTTTGAAAATAATATTCTCCATAATTATTATTTTTGGACTGTCTTTATAGCTAAGCATGTAAAACCCGAGCTTTGACGTCTTCTCTTCTCCTTTTTATTTTATTAATGCCTAACTTGAAAAATATATAAAATAAAATAAATTAGATGAAATAATATATATAATATACTTAAAATAATTATTAAAACAATGCATAATTTTTGACTTAACAGTATACTTTCACCATATGAATTGATTTGTCATAAACCGTACATAAACATTGCCATGTGGTCTTCGAAGTACCATATAATTTGTCACAAGTCATTATCATAGTTACCATCGTGTGATGCCCAAGCATATCATAGTTAATATAGTGTGATGATCAGCCATAGTAGATCAAGCATGTCTATTTTCACTAGCATTTCTAAAACATTAGACTAATTCATGTTTACCCAACTTTTGCTTGGTGTAAATGTGTGATGATTCACTATAATGAAGTTTTCTTTAATTGACTAGGAAAACTGCTGTGCATGCACCGTTAATTTAGTTTGGACTTCAGAATTGATTGATTGATTGGCTTCTGTACTGTGTTTTGGGAAAGGGTGGTCCTGCTCTTGATGTTTTGTAGTATTACAATAATAATAATAATAATAATAATAATAATAATAATAATAATAATAA
>JACYFF010031956.1:106718583-106745313 GCA_017589665.1 Selenicereus undatus | reverse complement strand
ATATATATATATGACAATTTTTGAATACTTTTCTACCCATAATTACATTGCCAAATGCCGTCTTCACGTTACTTTCTATCTTTTGATTTTGACTTTGATTTTGGATATGGAAATAAGGAAACGTACAGAGTCAAATACTATAATTTCAATTTCAAATACGTGTTTGGAACTTTTATTTGAGAATAATGGCACGTTGGAAGCCTTGTCATTTTGTTTTTCAACATGAAGCGATCATGATTATGACTTCAATTGCTATCCAAAAAAAATAAAAACAAAAATTATGACTTCAATACAACAACAACAACACCTCTCAGTGTGGGTCCTGCTTTCGCGGAGTTTGGGGAGATCCAGCTGTAGGCAACCTTACCTCTACCGGCATTCTTACCCATAGAGAGGCTGATTCCAAGAGACCCACAAAAAGGATTTTGTGAAAATAATTTATAGAAGAAAGCTTTTATGAAAACATTTAATGGGGATATTATTTTTAATATTATTTTAATTCATAGAAAAATTATGACTTCAATATTATTTTTAATCATAGATTCTTAGATAGTTTTGCAAGAGCAAGACCTTATAAGACCGGTGAACGCTATTTTGCTAGTAGATTAGGCTACATGCAGAAGTACTTCTATCGTATTCAAATATATACGTGATACGTCTATGGTAAGACCGACGAGCTGGTCTTATAATGGATTATTTTATTCAATTTTTATTAGTTCCTACATCATACTTCTAGGAGTTATACTCTCACTTATGAGCTGATTTGTCATAAATCGGACGTAAACAATTTGTTCTTAGAAGCACCCTATAGTTTGTCAAGAACCATTACAGAAGTTACCATACTGTGATGATCAAGCATGTCATTTAATTAAGATTCCACATATGACAAGGTGCACCTTAGGGCCACATGCAACAACAATGTTGGAAGTGAGGTATAGTATTTTGACTAGGTAAAACCCTATTCCCTTATTTTCAACTGTTCAACAACTACCGGTTTGTAGTAGCAAATGACAGTTTCACTGACGTTTTTAAAATGGCAGACTGACTAATGTTTGAACTTGCTTGTGGGCGTTTCAATCCTTGCATTCCAATCTTACCCCTTTGTTTACCTAACTCTTGCTTGGTGTGATGATTCAGTGCAATGATCAAGTGTTCCTTAAATGATTAGGAAAACTATTGTGCATATCAGGCACTGTCAATTTACTTTTGAACTTCAAAATTGATTCATTGATTGGTTAATTGGGCTATTGTACTTTTTTTGGGGGGAAGGGAAGTGGTGGTGGTGGTTGGCAATAATAATAATAATAATAATAATAATAATATTGATAAATTGATAATAGAAGTAGGGTCTGTTCTTTTCGTGAGTCAATTTTAAAATACCAGCCTCAACTTATTTCAACCTACCTTAACCTAGTTCAACCTATTTCATCCTTTTGCCAACCCCAATTTACCCATAAAAAGAATAGACCCGTAGTATTTATAAGTTAATCCAACAACTACTTAACTGCACACATTATTTCTAAACAACTAGTTAAACAGCTATCAACTATCTGTTAAATTATTACAATAGTTATCAACCACTCAACCAACTATCTATTACTCAATTAACTATCGGTTAGTTGAACAATCAATTTTGCCAAATACACGTGGACATCATTATTGCTGGTAATATGCATTCTATGGTAAGAAATCAATCTTCTATCGTTTCATTTCTCAATTTAAAATTGAAAGGGAAAAATCATAGAGATGGGTGTTTCCCTTTTTGCATCATATTACACGCTTGCCCCTTGCACCCTACCTCATAGGAAGACTAATGAATGAGGAGAAATAGGCCCAAAAAAGGGAAAGAAATGAGAGAGAGAGAGAGAGAGAGATCTCTCCTTTAATTTCTACTATATTAACTCTTATATTCCCAATTAAATTTTTTTCATTTTCATCAATTATCAGTAGTTGCTTAAGACTCAAGCAACGTACACAAAGAAAATAACATATCAGCTACTTCCTACTTAATTTCAACAATGATGCTTGATTCAGTCCTCTTTTCACGTCGTTTTCTAAAATATGCGTTCTTTGAAGTTGTGGGTTTAATTAGTCTGTGTTTATTCGTAAGGTAAACTGAAACTTACTTAGATTTCCAGTATATTTTCCCATTTTAGAGTATGAATTTTTCTTTGTTGGCAGTTGATAATGCTAAATCCGTAGCATATATAGTCATTTCTTGTTGTTGTTTTGGGGTTGTTAGATAGACATTTTGCAGTACTAATGACGAGGATTTTCAATTATGTCAGCTGGATTCAAAGTTCAAAGCGTATAATGTTCTGGATTATTGTTGGGGTACTCTTAATTTATTCATAAATTGCTCTCTTAATCTCTTCTAGATTCAGCATTTGAGTAAGCAGTAATGGCTCGTCAGAGGATTGTCTGGTTTCTGTTCAACTTTGTGTTCATTTGGGGGTTGGCAATGGCGGGAACATATGCGAAGTACAAGGATCCACATCAACCGGTGGAAGTTCGAGTTAAGGATCTCTTGAGCAGGATGACTCTAGAAGAGAAGATTGGTCAGATGACCCAGATTGATCGTGCTGATGCCTCCTTTGATGTGGTGAACAAGTACTACATTGGTAAGTTCGTGTTTTATTGATTCTGTATTGATCAGTATGAGAAAGTCCGATGCTTATTGATCATTGATTCAGAGGAGTTTATGAACTGATCATGGCTCTGCAGGGAGTGTGTTAAGCGGAGGTGACAGTTCCCCTTTTCATGGCGCGACAGCTCATGATTGGATCAAGGTGATCAATGAATTTCAGAAGGGAGCGTTGTCTACCCGATTGGGGATTCCTATGATTTATGGGATTGATGCAGTTCATGGACATGCCAATGTCTGTAATGCGACTGTGTTCCCCCATAACATTGGTCTCGGAGCTGCTAGGCAAGTGACCACCTGATTTCTTTACATTCACTCAAAGCTTATGTGTATCTGTACTTAATTACCCAAGTTCAATCATTAATTAGCTTAATCTGCAGAGATTTGCTAAATTTTTTGAACAAATCCGTATTTGCAAACATTGCCATCGCCAAGAGTAATTTCAAATTATTTGTGTACAGAGATCCTGTCCTTATGAGACGGATTGGTGCCGCCACAGCCCTTGAAGTCAGAGCAACAGGGATTCATTATGCTTTTGCTCCTTGCATTGCAGTCAGTACCTGTCCATAAGATTTTAACTCAGCATTAGTATGTTTGAATTTGAATACAGTTTCTTGACACTGATTGGTAAAACATTAATCAGGTTTGCAGAGACCCAAGATGGGGCCGTTGCTATGAGAGTTACAGCGAGGATCATACGATTGTCCAGGAGATGACAGATATCATCCATGGTTTACAGGGAGAAGATCCCAGAGGATCCCACTATGGCTTTCCTTATGTTGGTGGAAGGTATGTACCATATACCTAACAAATTTATAAGATAAACATCGATTTTTCACCAACATGAGATATACCAGCTTTATCTATGGATGTATTACAATTTTTTATCATCCTGATTTTGAGCAAAACAGTGTGCACTTTTTAGTTCTGACTAGTATAGTAGGAACTTTGTCACACTGATATGCATGAAGACTCAAATTTCAAGAACTTGTATTAATGTCAAGATTGGTAACATATGCACATAGGAACAAGGTTGCAGCTTGTGCTAAGCACTATGTGGGAGATGGTGGAACGGTGAGAGGCAAAGATGAGGACAACACAGTAATTGATGCAGCTGGGTTGTTCAGAATTCACATGCCTGCCTATATTGACGCCATCAGCAAGGGGGTGTCTACAATCATGGTCTCGTATTCTAGCTGGAATGGAATAAAGATGCACGCCAATCATGATTTAGTCACTGGGTTTCTCAAGAACACTCTCCAATTCAAGGTAGATTAATCCTCAATTTGAATCATCACAAGTTGATCTTGCTTTGAGTGCAAACTTAATCTAACATTTAATTGTCATCACGATGGATATGATGTTCAGGGCTTTACCATCTCAGACTGGGAGGCACTTGATAGGATAACTACTCCACCTCATGCCAATTACACATACTCAGTCTTGGTTGCAATTCAAGCTGGTGTAGACATGGTTAGTTGATTTCCTCTCTAAAAACATTTGCTAGTGTCAACATCAACCATGTATGAGTCTCACTTGAGGGCGGAATGTAAGGAGACCATTGTGTTACTTGTGTATATGACCCCATCCCTGTTCCTGAGAAACAAAGATGCTGTGTTTATCTTCAATTTCTCACAAATCTCAGGTTATTAATTATAGTTTCCTCCGAAGAAGTCTTGGCCTTGGGGGTAACATATGGGTTTGTTTTCCAATGACAGGTTATGGTCCCGCACAATTATATAGAGTTCATTGACATTCTTACTGACCTGGTCAAGAAGAACTATATTCATATGGAGCGCATTGATGATGCTGTGGAGAGGATCTTGCGTGTCAAGTTCATAATGGGCCTCTTTGAGAACCCCATGCCTGATCTTAGCCTAGTTAACCAGCTTGGTAACCCGGTAAGGCAATCTAGCTAGCTGTTCTGATGGTTTGTTCCAGTTCAGAAGAATGCTGTTGATTAGATTTATGTTGTCTGTTCTAAGTTTTATCTTCTGTTGCAATTGCAGGCGCACAAAGAATTGGCAAGGGAAGCAGTAAGAAAAACACTTGTGCTGCTGAAGAACGGCAAAGAAGGGGATAGTCCACTATTGCCCCTTCCCAAAAGAGCTTTGAAGATACTAGTAGCTGGCACCCATGCTCACAATTTGGGTTATCAATGTGGTGGATGGACTATCAATTGGCAAGGATTTTCTGGCAATTCTGACACAACAGGTAACCTGAATTGGCAAATCCATCGAAAACAGAAAGTAGCAATATCAATGTCAGAAGATTTGATCTGACTGAAACAAAACTTATTTTCCTTACCAGGAACTACAATCCTTGAAGCTGTAAAATCTGCCGTTGATCCAAGTACAGAAGTAGTTTTTGAGGAGAACCCAGATGAAGAATTTGTCAGGTCCAACAGTTTCACTCATGCCATTGTAGTCATCGGAGAGCTCCCTTACGCAGAGATGGATGGAGATAGTCAAACACTTACCATGCTGGAACCTGGCCCTTCTGTGATCAATAACGCATGTGGTGCGATGAAGTGTGTTGTTGTTGTCATCTCAGGCCGACCCTTAGTCATGGAACCCTACATTGCATCCATTGATGCCTTGGTTGCAGCTTGGTTGCCTGGTACAGAAGGGAAAGGTGTTACCGATGTGCTGTTTGGTGACTATCCGTTCACTGGAAAACTACCAAGAACATGGTTTAGGACCGTGGATCAACTCCCCATGAATGTCGGAGACAAGCACTATGATCCCCTTTTCCCCTTTGGATTTGGTCTCACAACTGAAAAGGTATGCATGCCAACGACAAACATGGCACCCAAATTCAAGTGAAAAGACTCAAAAACTCAACAAAGAAAGCACCGGTACCCATTTGAACTTCAAAAACTTCTGATATGGCCGAGATTTTACCAAAAGGGCATTGTTAGGATGACATATGGACCTTTCTCCCCAATACCTTAGTTATGCTCAGGCTTATACACTATCATCTTGTATATGACTATATATTGTCTTATTTCCTCGTCTATGTTTCTTGGTTTATTACAATCATATGTAAGCAACACATGAATCATGACTGGTCCCAATGTGGATCCCGTGAAGGCAGGATCTAGGGAAGTTGAGGTCCCTGGAAATGTTCAAGTAACATATTAGCCTATATATACTATATTTTACATATTAACATATATAATTCACAGAACTGATCTTGCATGAAGCTCTTTTGTGAAAGAGACTACTCATCCTTTCTGAACTTAGACAACATCAAATCATTTTCCTTAAAAGCGCAAAATCACATAAGCATACAACCAAGGATTTAGGAGAATATTGAGGCCACTGCACAAATGCTTCGTCCTGTTAGACATGAAATTCTACTTTCTGCAGATGTATTGGCTTCAAATGGAACTTTAGGGAAGGTGTGTTATTGCTTCAAACAGAGCAGTCGCACCCGGAAAGTTCTTAAGAATTAGCAAGGATAAAATCATAAAAATTGAAGTATCCAGTGAAACATTCAACAACAGGAAAGATTATTTGGGAGAAGGGTCGGGATACCTTGTTAGATGATTGCTTAAGGATGTCCACAAGATATTTTTGTCATTTAGTTTGTTTTGTTTCTAGATAGAGTCCTAGACCCTAGGACAGTAGTTCACTAGTTGGTTGAGTTGTTTTACATGTTTGGAGTCATGTCTGAGTGGATGCCACGAATCAAGTCCAAACCTTTAGCTCTTTAAATGCAAGCTACTGAATGAGAAGTGTAATCCGCTTTGTTGCATACCCAAATATCCATTCCCTGTCACTTCTATTTTCTACATTTCAATACAACAAAGTGGTATTAGACCTTTTTTTCTTAAGGGATCTGTGTGGGGTTTTTTGTTTGGGGGGGGGGGTGGAGATGAATATTGAAACCAGTCTTTCATCAATAGCTCCATCAGTTTCTGATGGAGAAAAACGTCAGTTTTGGGCAGTAAGGTTAGTGAGGATGGAGGCATACGTGAAGGCTTTAGATTTCTGGGAAGCAGCGGAAGAGGATTATGAAGTTCCTTCCCTGCATGACACTCCCATCATGGCCTAGATCAAAAGCAACAAGGAGAAAAGATCTAGGAAGTCAAAGACAACAATAGTTTATGTCTCTTAAAACAACAAAAACTGTATGGGATTATTTCAAAGATGAATACGTTGAAGATGAGAGGATCAGAGGTATGTGAGTGCCGAATTTGATAACGAAATTCAATTGCAAAATATCAAAGAGTTTGAGACGATCAAAGAACAATCAGATAGATTGCTTGAACATTATGAAGCTCCGATAAGTCTCTTGGAGAACACGAAGGATCTATCCAAGATTACTTTGGCAGAGTTGTTACATGCTTTGCAGGCTCAAGAACAACGAAGCGTCACGAAGCTAAATGTCAATGTGGAAGGAGCTTTGCCATCAAGCACCAAGATGCAGGGAAGGGCAAGAAAATTTTCGAAAACAGGCATCAAGTAAACAAAAATTCTACAAGCAATTAGGCCCAACGCAAGAATAAAAACCCAAAGAAAAATACCCTCTTTGTCAGCATTGTGACAGAAAAGGAGATCCACCATTTGGCTACAGAAGACAACCTTACATAGTAAAAGTTATTCGGTCCATATTTTGAAGAACTTTTGATTTTCGATCTGTATCGAATTTGGACCAATGCAAACGTCAAATAAGTAGGGTTAGCCGGGTTAGTCATCATAGCATGCTAATAGAATTTTTGGTGCCGAGTCAGCATGGAGAGTTCGTTATTTCAGCAGCCAATTCTAACAATATATATTCGACGTGTGTTATTTTTATCCCTTTTTTTCTGTTTTGAAAATGTGGCAAAGAGACATCCATCTAAACTGACGGCCATGAGTGACAATCTATCAATGAAGAAATCTCCTCTTCCTACTCTGTAAATCCTCTCCTAAAAACTCTCTAAGTTTACTGCTGCTACATTACTCATTGGGCTAGTAATCGGAGATCCATCTTCCTTCTTCGTTTGAATCTCCATTGATGGTGTTTAGATTCAGCTTTCATTGCTAAGCAACCAAGCTGAGATCCTGTGAGCACGTATCAACCCCTCGATCCTCTCTTCTTCTTCATCCTCCAATCCACTCCTCATCAAAGGGCTTCTGGGTTTGCATCTGCAGGGCGGCACATCGAGGAGAGAGAAATCAAGGATATTTACAGGGTAATGGAGCTTCCGGGTGAGCTTATGAGCACCATGATATTTACAGGGAAACTATGCCCAGATGAGCTAAATGGAGAGATAGGGAAATTACTACTCCAATTCTGCATTTAAGGAATCATCTTGCTTTCTCAAAGGTGCTGCCTTGATCAAGGTAATACGAGCTAAATGGAGAGTTAGAGGTTCTTTTTACCTTGAGTTTTACATTCAATTTTGGGAATCCTTCCAAAAAAGGAGGGGGGGGGGGTTAGATTTTTTTAGGCCTTTTAAATTGTTGATCACTATAGGATCCTCCATGATTTTTTTTTAAATTGTTGTTTTTGGATTTACTGGATAGATATTTTGTAGTAGTAGTGCCAATGAGGATTTGCAAGCACAGGGATTCAAAGTTATGTATGAAACTCTGGATTATTGTTAAGCACTCTTAATTTATTCACAAACTGCTTTCTGAATGGGACTATGTTTCTCAAGATTCAGCTTTCAAGTAACTAATAATGGCTTGTCCGAGGATTGCATGGTTCCTGGTCAACCTTCTGCCTGTTTGGTTGATGGCAGTGGCAGAAACATATGTGAAGTACAAGGATCCTACTCAACCAGTTGAAGTTCGGGTCAAAGACCTCTTGAGCAGGATGACTTTGGAAGAGAACATTGGACAGATGACCCAAATTGATCGTTCTGTCGCCTCCTTTGATGTCATGAAGAAGTACTACATTGTTGTTTTCGTGTTCTATCGATTTTGTATCGATTGTACATGTATGAGAAAACCCTGATGGTTGTTGGTCCTGATTCGGAGGAGTTTATGAAATGGTCATGCCTGTGCAGGGAGTTTGTTGAGCTGAATTAACAGTCCACGTTTTAATGGGACAACAGCTCAGGATTGGATCAAGATGGTCAATGAATTTCAGAAAGCGGCTGTGTCTACCACGTTGGAGATACCAATGATCTATGTAATTGATGCAGTTCATGGGCACAGCACTGTCCACAATATGACTGTGTTTCCCCATAACATTGGTCTCGGAGCTGCTAGGCAAGTAACAACCTTCCATTCACTCAAATCTTAAGTATATCAGTACATACTCACGCGATCGCAAAATCAAATCTTACCAAACTTCGCTTAGTTAACCACTATTGGTTATAATCTCTTCACAAGCTTATTGGACTACCTAATTACTTTATGCTATGCTTTAATCATTAATTAGCCTAATCTGCGTAGATTTGCTGGGCTTTGTGTATGCATGACTATTTCAAATTCTGCCTCTGGCGAAAGTAATTTCTAGGTATTTGTCTAACAGAGATCCTGACCTTGTGAGACGGATTGGTGCTGCACTGCTACCACAGCCCTTGAAGTCAGAGCAACAGGGATCCATTACACTTTTGTTCCCTGCATCGCAGTCAGTACCTGTCCATAAGATTTTTGTCTCGTAGTATTGTGTCTGAATTTGGATACAGTTTCTTGACACGGATTGGTACAACATCAATCAGGTTTGCAGAGATCCAAGATGGGGCCGTTGTTATGAGAGTTACAGTGAGGATCATAGGATTGTCCATGAGATGACCGATATCATCTATGGTTTACAAGGGGAAGACCCCAGAGGATCCCACAATGGCTTTCCTTATGTTGGTGGACGGTATGTACCATGTAACTTAAATTTTTTTAAAAATATTGCATCTATTTTTCAATAAATTCAGATATACTATTTTTAAGTAGGAATGTATTACGGTTTGTATTGTACTGGTTTTGAGCAAAACAGTGTGCTCTTCTTTGGTCTCACACTCTCACCAGTATAATTACAAGTGACCACACTGATATATATGGAAATTCAATTTCAACATCAGTATGGGCAACTCTGTTTTCCATTTAAAACCTGCACTAATATGTTAAATGGTTACATATAAACAAAGGAACAAGGTTGCAGCTTGTGCCAAGCACTTTGTAGGAGATGGGGGGACCACGAGAGGCATAGACAGGAGCAATACAGTAACTGATGCAGCTGGTTTATTTAGAATCCACATGCCTGCCTATATTGATGCTGTCAGCAAGGGGGCGTCCACAATCATGGTCTCCTATTCTAGCTGGAGTGGAATAAAGATGCATGCCAATCATGATCTGATCACTGGGTTTCTCAAGAACACTCTCCAATTCAAGGTTAATTTTCTTACAGTTTGAACTTCCACCAATCTGGCTTTGTCTACAATCTTTATCAACAATTAACTGTTGTTACCCTGAATCTTTAGGGGTTTGTAATCTCGGATTGGCTGGGACTTGATAGGATAACTACTCCAGATCATGCCAATTACACCTACTCGGTCTTGGTTGCAATTCAAGCTGGTGTGGACATGGATAGTTGACTTTCCCTCGTAAGTATGTTTCCCAACATCAACATTGACTCTCTGTGAGTGTGACTTTAAGGTTTAGGAGATCTTGACCTCATCCCTGTTCCTGAGAAGTTGAGAAATTGTTTTCTCTCTAATTTCTCTTTAATCTGAGGTTACTAATTATAGTTTCCTTCTTGGCAAGTCTAACCTTTAATAACACGTTGGTTGGTTTTCAATAATAGGTTATGGTCCCTTACAACTATACAGAGTTCATCCACATTCTTACTGACCTGGTCAAGAGGAACTATATTCATATGGAGCGCATTGATGATGCCGTTGAGAGGATCTTGCGCGTCAAGTTTACTATGGGCCTCTTGGAAAACCCCATGTCTGATCCTAGTCCAGCTAATCAGCTCAGGAACCAGGTGAGGCGATTTAGCTAACTGTTCCAATGGTTTCTTAAACCATTTCAGATTCTGAATAAGGCTTTTGATTAGTTGTCTTCTGTGTTCTGAGTTACGTCTTCTTTGTGATTGCAGGCACACCAAGACTTGGCGAGAGAAACAGTAAGAAAAAGTCTTGTGCTGCTGAAGAATGGCAAGGATGGAGATAGTCCATTACTGCCCCTTCCCAAAAAGGCATCAAAGATACTAGTAGCAGGTACCCATGCTCATAATCTGGGTTATCAATGTGGTGGATGGACCATTAACTGGCAAGGATTTTCTGGCAATTCTGACACAACAGGTAACCTGAATGGTTGAATTTCTCAAAATTGGAAAGTAGAATTAAAGGAAGATGAATCTCAGAAGTTTTTATCTGAACAAACAAAACTTATTTTACTTACCAGGAACTACAATCCTTGATGCTGTAAGATCCAGTGTCGATCCTAGTATGGAGGTCGTGTATGAGGAGAATCCAGATGAAGAATTTGTCAGGTCCAACAATTTCAGTCATGCGGAGATAGGAGGAGATAGTGAAACACTTACTATGTCGGAACCAGGCCCATCTATGATCAATAAAGTGCGTGCTGCCATTAAGTGCGTGTTGTTGTCATATCAGGCCGACCCTTAGTCATGGAACCTACTTGACCTCCATTGATGCCTCAGTGGCAGCATGGTTGCCTGGTACCAAAGGCAAAGGTGTTACTGACGTGCTCTTTGGTGACTGTACTTTCACTGGAAAGCTACCAGGAACATGGTTTAGGACCGTGGATCAACTACCCATGAACGTCGGAGACAAGAACTATGACCCTCTCTTCCCCTTTGGATTTGGTCTCACAACTCAACAAGAACGAGTGTGCTTGCCAACAACAAACATGGCAGCACAATACAAGTGAAGACCCGAAAATCCCACCAAGAAAGCATTGGTACTCATTGATCTTCAAAAAGATCTCATACGGCCAAGGTTTTACCGAAGGGAGTAGCATAGGATTATATAAAGAGGAACCTTTTCTTCTCAAATCTTAGTCGTTTTCAGGCTCACACACCATCACTATGTATATAAATCTGTATGTGCATGGTCTTATTTCCCCGCCTATATTTTATCGTTATTCGAATTGTATGTAAGCAACACATGAATTATGAAAGATCCCAATAAGGACTTCATGAAGGAAATTGAGGCTCCTCGAAAAATTTGACTAAGGTATCACTTAATGTATCTACTGTCTTTACACGCATAGTTCACAGAATTGATCTTGAAACTCTTCTTGATATGACTCCTTACTCTTTCTCAACTTACATGGCCATCATCAATTCATTTTCTCTAAAAGCACAAAATCACATGCGTAGTCAGCAAAGTATTTAGGATAATATTCAGGCTACTGTACACATATTCCATCCAGTGACACATGAAACAGTACTTCAGATATAATCGCATCTAACGGACCTGAGCCAAGCTGCGTAAATGGCTTCAATTGGAGCAGCACTGCTCAAAATATTCTCCTCAGATTTTGCAAGCATAATCATAAAAGTTGAACTATCCATCCAAATGTTCGAACTGGAATGGAAAGAGTGTTTAACTAGGAGACATGGGATATTTATTGACTACAAACTTTCTTGACAGTTCAAAGAGCTAAAACTGTACAAATGATTAAGCTTTTCTCATCTCAAACTGCACTAGCAGATTATTGAATGATAGGTAAACATTTGACAATGTTAAGAATGGTTGGATGTTAGTGCAACATATGCAAATGAAACCTCTGGGTCCAGCTTCATTCAGAACCTACTGGCCTTCAGACATGTCAATTAAACTAGTTTGTTGGATAATTTCACTCCAAAAAGGTGTCCCAATATGCAGAAGACTTGGGATATCTTTGTAAATCTGGATCATACACATCCACATAATACAGGCCAAATATCCACCGTTTGTTTCCACCAAATTTGAGCATGTCAAAAATGACCATGTAAAATAACATTGTATGCTCGATCCATTCCTGCAAGTGTTCATGGTCATTCATGCTGACAATATACCATATACCTGATAGCATAAAGTGCACTTCCGATGGAAGCATTCAGATACGTAATCCTTGGGTGTATCATTCAGTAATGCATTTTACAGCATCCAATGACCCAGCACCAATTCGTAATGAATAAGAAAGACATGGCGAAGGTGATCATACAATGATACAAATATGGCTTCAGTTTCCAATTTACATGCACAATGTATGCCTTTGCGGATGCATATCTGCTATCTAGAGGTGGGAAATACAGAGAACCATTTTCATACATATAGATCAGAGGATTGCCATAGTCTTGTTTGAATATTCTAGGATTGGCTGCACTATCTGGTTCATTACAAAAACAAAAGGGTTAGAAGTAAATCACGCCAGAGCCAACATATGTGCTTTACTTTTGGAAGTTATGGCTCCGTCTCAACTCTCAACTCTTCCAAGAGAGTATTTTTGGAAGTTTCGTGAGAGCAGGCGATGCCAAAAATTGCACAAGCAAAATTAAATGGGATTGAGATTTGAGATTGATGGCTGATTCTTGGATTGAAACAGCCACAAGTAAATGAAGGCCATTTCATAGTTGATATGGACAACCATTAGAGTCCTTACTCATGGATCCAGGCAATAGCAAAAGGGTGAAGGTTATCTTGTCGTACATAAAGTCTGGTGCACATATTTGCTCATTACTCTGTAATGTATGCTTTTTATGCTTTAGTAAATGGGTGGTCCATTTTTACTTTCAATTATTTCAAATGTTCTCATTTATTATGGTTGTTTAATATGAATTTTTTTTTAAAGAAAGGGTTATATGACCGATTACTTACTTATATGGAATTTATCTTATAATTTTTTAGATGTGAAAATATTTGTAAAACGGAGATGTATATAAATATATATTTCGATGAAGAAAATTTGTCTAATGATCAACGCGGTTAATTCCTGTTAACCAAAGGGCAATAGCTTTAGCCTAGTGGTTACCAGCTTCCTCCCATTGTGGAATCTAGGGTTCAATTTTTGGATCTTGCAGGGAAGTAAGAGGCTCTTCTGAACTTGACTTTCACGGGCAAATCTTGATTACCCCCTCAACATTAGACTTAATTGGTTCACCAGATTACCTTGAATAGTGGGACCAATTAAGTTCAAAGCTCAGAGGCCTTGAATTGGCGTGCGGTATGAAGGTAGATTAGTTGGTAGATGTCAATATGCATGTAAAATGCCAACATGTAGTCCAAGTTCAAGATGAAGTGATTGTGATGCAGGCATCCGGGCAAATGCATGGGGTCCTTTGTCTGTGCCAAATTGAGCTCGATCAACTTCAAAAGCATTATCATTAATTGTACATCTGTACTCTACCTATTCGTGTGAGTTACCTTTGGCAAATTCAAGGGTGGATGGAGCGCCTCTCAATCCAACCCCCCAGCCAGATCTGGCAAAATCCACCCAAGATCTGAAACTCAATCCGAATGATCCAGACCTATACTTAACCCAACGTTCGAAATAGGTTCACCCGAAACCCGAATTGATCCAAGCCGAATCATACCCGATCTAAAATTTTCGATAAAGTTGCTTATTTTTGCATGACAAGCTTATTGAACAAAAATTAAGTTCACTTGATCCAAACCGAACTGATCCAAAATATCACTTGACCCAAAACATGATCCGACTCAAACTTAATCCAATCCGTACCCGAACCGAATAATTCGTTTACAAGGTTTACTCCGATCCCCCCCCCCCAAAAAAAAGAAGAAGAAAAGCCCTCATTGATGAAGCTAGGACACGATTCTATTTGTTTGGTCTCATCCAATATCTATCCTATTTTTTCCCTCACCACTATACCTACTAACTACAGTGTATTTCCAAAAAGCGCCCTATTGTGATTTACAAAAAGATCGTGTCTCATCAATCATTATAAAACGTATATTTCAATCCAATATGACAATGAGCGTACTGGACTCGAGACAAAGGAAGAAAGAAGGCCATGCTTTGAGGAAATTATTGTTTACATAGGTCTTGTAATAATTTTAATTATACCAACCACATGAATTTACAATGCAAAAATATATACAATAAAATAATAATATGAATACATTCACCATGCATGTGGATTTAAGATGTAAATTTTTTTGTCCCCAAAAAAGTTTTTTTTGAACTATTAACCGTTTAACTCTTATCAAAAAATTACGTGAAGTGTTGGTGTTTCGTTAAATAGTTACTTATATTAACTTTTTTAAATACAGTTAGCTAATATAATCAGTTAAATAAAACAGTTAATTCAATTAATTAATAATTAATAAAATTAATTAATAACTAATAGTTAGCAGCAAATTATCAACCTGGGCTAATAAATTACAACATACTGGACCTTTACCGCTACCACTTGCGTGCCTCTGACCTACAGCTTAAGCATCCATTAGTTCTGCTGATTAGTAGTAGAAGCAACGGACTTTTCTCCGTCAATAACACGTAATCATAGTTATCGAATTCACTCATTCATCGTACCCAACTTAAGATAAAAACAAAACCAAAAAATAAATAAATAAATACTAGCGAGTGCCACCACACAGCTCGCGGCGTCGTGTCGCAGCGTTTTTGGTGTGGGGGCCTACCTTCCTTCGTTATTTGCCACTTTTACCCTCGCCTGCTGTATTTAGTTTGCTTTACGAGCTTGGCAACTTATTATCACCTCCACCACCACTACTAGCTTGCCCAATTCAATAATGGCAGTCCCATTTCCACGGCCTTCACCACCACCACCACCCACCACCACCTCCGCCGCAGAGAACCACCGGCTTGTTATTCCGAGATTAGGCAGGGGTGGGAGGTGTGCACGGCGGTTGTTGGTTAGATCATCGTCGTTGACGCCGTCGTCGTCTTTGTCCCCATCTAATGGTGGGTACAAGCTGGAGTACTACAAGAATAAGAGTAATTGTAGGAATGAGGTGGAGAAGGAGGAGGAAGAGCAGCAGAAGATGTTTGTGAAGATGATGAGAGAAGCTCGGCCTTATCTTCAAGCTCATAGAGGCTCTACTTTCGTTGTTGTCATCTCCTCTCTTCTTGTTGATTCCCCTTTTCACTTCCACTCCCTTCTCCAGGTCCTCTGTCTCTCTCTCCCTCTCTCTCTCTCTCGATCGATCGATCGATCCAGTGTTCTTTTTTCCGTTTTTTTTTTTTTTAAAATTTGAACAAGGCATTCAATTTGATGACAACACTCAAATATTTTATCGATTAAACTAAATGATGCTAAGTATGTCTATGTGTGTTTTTTTTCTAGAGTCGCATTATTTTTATATTATTATGATTTTCATATAGAAATTTATTTACTGATCAAACTTATTATGAATTTATTAAAAATAAATTTATGAATTTATTTAAAATAAATTTATAAATTTATTTACTAAATTTATTTTGAACTCATTTACTGAACTTATATAAATTTATTCTTTAAAAAATAAGACAAATAGAACAAGACCTTAGATTATTTTGGCCAAGTAGGTTAATTGGTGAATTCATTAGAACATCAATTAATCATGGCATTATGGCACTGCTGAATTGAATGATGTTCTTCTATTGCCTTGTGAGAACTTTAAGTATTTGTACTATGGTGAGTGGTGACAACTGACAAATCCATCCCTAGACCCCACGATCGTGTCAAGTCCACTCCTCGATCCCTAGATTCCCTGCTTTGTGCGTTCCAAGTATTTGCGATGATGATCTCCTTTGTTTCCGTTGTCTGTCTGTCTGTCTGTCCTTTATGTGCTAGTACTCTTTCGTCTCTTGTCAAAAATATCAATCATAAACTCCCATTTCTAAACAAATATAATGAATACTGCTTTGTAGTTTACTATAATTCTACTTTTACAAAAACTCTAAGAATATATTCTTGTTAATTTGTTGATCTATTTGCTCTGTTCGGCCTATTTTCTTTTGGTTTTTCATTCGAATTTTCTTTGGCTTCGTCAAATTTTTTAAAGTTTTAACTAAACTGATAATCTATTTAAAATTCTTATAGAACGTACTTATTTTTTCAATTTTTTTCATACTTTTCTCACAAATAACTTACATTAGAAGAACAACTCTAGTTTGACATTTAAGCTACTTATTTTAGTGTTCTAGTAGTTTAGACACCCCCCAAAATTTCGTATGTATGAAGTTTTCTTCAATTTATTTATTTTTTTGGGATAAGTTCAGTTTAAGTTGTGTTCAAAAAAAAAAAGAGTTGAGTTTAGTTCAACTCGGAAAAAATGAAGTATAGTTTGTCTAATTCTATAAAAATAAGTTCAATTTAGTAAAACTAAGTTCAGAATTCAAGAATTCAAGAGAAGTAGTTCAACTTAGTTTAACAAAAACAAGTTTTGAATTTAACAAAACATACTCAACAAAAATAAGTCAGCTCAACTCAATTTAGAAAAAAAAAATATTAAGACAAGTTCAATTTAAATAAACTGAGCAAAAATAAATTGAAAAACATGTATTAAAAGCAGTGTATTATTATATATTTATATGAAAATATATCCCAGGAAAAGAAATTAAAATAGAAAAAATATGTGACGATAGATGAGACTACTTCAAAAATTAGAGGCGCTGGGTGGAGTGGGGTCGTCGCTTCTGGTGTGCGCATACAGTGTGTAACTCATCCATCTGAAGCCAAAACGACGGCGTATCGAGCTTGGGGAGTTTGGCGCATCTTCAGACAACTGCCGTCTCAGTTTCTGAACCCCTAAAAACTGCATTCTCTCTCCCAGGTTCAGAAATGGCGACTTCCTGCTTCACTTCTCAAATTTGGCTCCAAAACTACCCCTCAAAATCCGCTCCGACCAACAGCGACGACACCCAAATCAAACCCAGATTTTGGAGCTCCAATCCCACCAACACCGCTTCCTCATTCGAAGCGATTAAGCCTATCGCGGTCTCGGTGAACGACAGAAGTAGCTGTGGTGATCACGAGAAGTCGGTGAAGTGCCAAGTTTTCAACGAGACTGACTGGGGAGTCGACGGGGAGGAGAGAGAAAGTGGAGGTTTTGGGGTGAAGGATGAGCAGTTTGTGAGATGGTTCCGTGAGGCTTGGCCTTACTTCACCGCTCATAGGGATGGGACTTTTGTGGTTATTATCTCTGGTGAGATTGTTGCCAGTGATTTCTTGGACCCCCTCTTGAAGGCACGCTCTCCTTTTATTAGTTTATGTAGCTATCGTAATGAGCTAATATTGTATTGGGTTAATGTTGTATTGGGTTGTTTGTATATTAGTACATAATAAGTTGTCTTTCCCCCAAATTCTGCCTTCAGTCTAGCAATTGGGACTGATTCTTCGTTTTTCTAGGACCCCTTTTGCTGAAATGCAATGTGAGGCCACCCAGTTTCCTCATCTTTAGTTTACAATTTTCAATGCTATTGAATTGCAGGACGTCTCTCTGCTTCATGGATTGGGAATCAAATTCGTGATTGTTCCTGGTACACATGTGCACATTGACAAGCTTTTGGCTGAGAGAGGTTAGTGAAACTGGTTAGCTTCCTATGCTGTTGGTTGTTATACAGCAAGTGGTTCATCTCTGAAAGGTATAGGATAACAGGAATCCAAAGAATAAAAATTAGGGGGCGGGGCTCAGTTTGGTGTGCTGGATGATCTAATTTCGTCATTGTTGGGATTTCTTTGGAAAAACCAATGGTAGAGACCTGGAAAGAAAGTTGTCAAACTTCATACATGAGGAAGTCAACTCTAAAGTACTGATCTTTGAGTGTGCATCTATAAGTTCTTGCTCATTAGGACAATTAAAATAATTACAGATTTTACTTCAGATTGAGTACTCTGTCAAACCAAACAATTTAGTATTTTGATTACTTTTCGAAGTTGGTGTACTCCATTGATTGCATCAGTTGGTTGCAAAGACGAGAAAAACCTTCAGCCAGGAGGGGTGGGGACTGGTTGGGAATTTGCTTGAGTTACAATCAAAGTTGCCTTTGCCCATGGATTTGTGAAGTGATGTACCCTTGCCAACAGTAAGGAACTTCCATTTCTAAATGTGTAAGACCTTTTTGCATCCAGCATGTCTGGTTTCTTTGTCAGTTATGGAAAAGGCGACAACCAGGTCTCAAAAGACCTATGTAGATGAATGCACGGGGGCCTATCTCAATTAATTCGTGGAGTGAAGGCACTTCAAAATGATAATAGCACCTACAATCACTGACTCTAACTGAAATTCATGAAATGTGTTTACAAAGCCAGTCTTATTTGGTTATCACAAAATAGATTTCTTTTCAAGAATTTAATCGTATTGCTGAAATCATCCTGAACGTTTCTTGCAGGAAGCAAAGCTCAATATGTTGGTCCATACAGAATTACTGATTCTGATTCTCTTGAGGCAGCTATGGAGGCTGCTGGAAGAATCCGTATCATGATAGAGGCAAAACTTGCTCCTGGACCTTCTTTGTGCAATATTCGTAGACATGGTGACAATAGCAGATGGCATGATGTTGGTGTCAGTGTTGCCAGTGGAAACTTCCTTGCAGCAAAGGTACGAATTATAACCTCTGTCTCTGGATGCATGTTTTGTGTGTGTGCGTGTGCAGACATACCACTGCTGTTCAGGTTTATTTCCAACAGTTCGGAATATTCTACATATATAGTACACATTTAAAATGGCTTCACATGCGTTGTTATGGTGTTTCTTCATGAATAGGCTGCCAAGCAACTGCACCCTGCACATTGCTGGCAATCTTCTGGTTTGATTTTCCATTGTTTATGTGAGTGTTTTAGTAGTTTAAACTTGCCTTCAACCTGCTGACTTATGCAGAGAAGAGGAGTCATAAAGGGGATTGATTTTGGAGCGACTGGCGAAGTGAAGAAAGTAGATGTTGCTCGCATACATGAGAGGCTTGATGCAGGCTGCATCGTACTTTTAAGTAATTTGGGTTATTCCAGTTCCGGTGAAGTGCTGAATTGCAAGTATGCTATGTATACTTTCCCTCCCCCCCCCCCCTCTTCAGCGTGGAGTAGGACTTCCTTAGGACTTCTGTTTTTTACTTTGTCTTCAGCAGAATGTTGGCATGGAGTGTATGACGGAGAAATTGCGAGGATAAAACTAAAGCTAAAAGAAGATGAAATTGATGATTTATATTTACTTCATTTTCTTGAACAACAGTACATACGAGGTGGCTACAGCATGCGCACTGGCTCTTGGTGCTGACAAGCTTATTTGCATAATGGACGGACCTATTTTGGACGACTCTGGACGTCTTGTCCGCTTCCTCAGCCTTCATGATGCAGACAAGCTTATTCGTCAACGGGCTAAGCAAAGTGAAGTTGCTGCTAACTATGTCGAAGCTGTTAGTCAAGATCTCAAAAGTCATGATCATTATCAGTTCGCAGACAGCAGCCTCTCAGCATTAAATGGCAAGCCTACTGCAGAGACCAGTCCTGCGGCATTGAATGGGAAACCTACTGCAAAATTCCAGAATGGTCTTGGTTTTGACAATGGCAATGGTTTATGGTTTGGTGAGCAGGGGTTTGCTATTGGTGGTCAAGAGAGGCTCAGTAGGCTAAATGGCTACCTTTCAGAATTGGCTGCTGCAGCTTTTGTTTGCAGAGTATGTTCTTATTTTCTCTTTTGCTATTGATTTTCTTTTCTTTTTTTTTTTGTGCTGGTTGGAGAAAGGGTACCTGCGCTGACCTAATTGGATCCTTTATGTTCTTCCTTGGGCTTTCGATTCATTTTACTTTTGTGTCGTAGAGAATGACGTGGTCAAAATATTTCTTGGTGTTCCTGATTGATCCATTAATATTCTATCATTGTCTTGATTCCTCCACTTAGTTAAGTTTGGCTTCCAGAGGTATTAGTGAAGTTTACCAATCATACGCCTGCCATTGTAAAGATTTGAGATTAGCTTGTATAAGCGTAAGTTATGAACATGCAGGCCGGGTGGCTTCTCTTAAAATGGCACTGCAGCATCTTCTGTTGCTTGTTAGGACTGCAGCGTCGGGCTAGCATGAACTTTTTAAAGGGTGCAATGCTTATAATTCAAGCCTTCCTATTGTCCAATCATTGCTAAATTTCTCACAGGTTTATTTAAGCTTGTCTGGAAGTAAGATTTCATGAAACCAGTATTTATGATTTCAGAATTTTCTCGATTCTCAACAAAAGTGTCTCCGTGTAATCTAGTAGGTGATTTTGCTATTGAAAGTCTAGAATTCTCAGTGCAGGGGGGGGGGGGTATTTATCTAAGTGTAGCAGAGAATAGTTTGTGTCATGATAGTTTATTCTTTTCTACCAAAAAGCTTCAACGTACTTGTCAGGGCAAGTCACTTTCATGCAATATTTGTTCCTGGTGTAGTTGACACATATAATGTTGATGGTGTAGAACAACTTGTTTTTGAATGCTTATATTATATATATTTTTCATATCTTCTCTTCATCAGATGGAAAGAATAATAAGAGGATTTCCCGCCATTTCCTTTTCTTTCCTTTCAGGGAGGTGTTCAAAGGGTTCATCTATTGGATGGAACAATTGGAGGGGTTCTGTTGTTAGAATTGTTCCAAAGAGATGGAGTGGGGACTATGGTGACAAGGTATATGGTGTCTGTTTATTGGATGCATGCCCTAGAAATGTCTTATGCCCTAGCTGGAGACTGTTTTCAACCAAAGCCAAATTTTGATAATTTGGCTATTCTGAATGTGCATATGCTCCCGAAACTAAATGGGTGTGAACCTTAATTGTGCGGTTGGGGACGGACTATGGCTACCTTGAGGTATAGTCTAGGTTGCAGAATGAACATGGAGACTTACTGTTATCGAAATCCCCCCCCCCCCCAAAAAAACAGAAAAAAAATACCTCCTGCACACACACAAACAGACAGCCTTTTGGCCAAGGCTTCAATAGGCAGATATTGTTGAACTGATATGAAGATTGTTGATGCCTTTCCTTATTAATGCAACTGTCTCATTTGTTTTTTTTACTGGTTTTCTCTACTCTTTGCAGTGATCTTTATGAGGGGACACGAATGGCTCGAGAGTCAGATGTTGCTGGGATAAGACAAATAATACAACCTTTAGAAGATGCTGGCACATTAGTCCAGCGGACTGATGAAGAGGTCTATGAGCACACTCCTTTTAATTGCCCTTATTTTCTTTTTGTACCAAAGTGAGGCTTCTATTTGCCTCCTATCTCTAGTATTTTTGATAATTTTCTAAATTTTGCTTACTTTATGGCTGTAGTTACTTAAACAAATAGACTCCTTCATCGTTGTGGAAAGAGAAGGACAGATCATTGCTTGTGCTGCCCTTTTTCCGTATTTTGAGAATAAATGTGGCGAGGTTGCTGCTATTGCTGTTTCTCCTGAATGTCGTGGACAAGGGCAGGGTGACAAGTTACTAGGTCAGTCTTCAGTATCTTCATTCATTTGCATCCACCTATTTGTCTTTACTGTGAAGTATGATAGGTTCAGCACAGGAGTATCATATACTTGCTCCATTCAGTATGAATGTTAATAAATGCCAAAAAAATTTGGGAAGGCCTTGCAAGCAAGGTTGTCTGAGTAAACCTTGTTGAAACACTCTTATGGACACTGATATGTCCTTTTGATGCTAATAATGTACTCGTATGGTCAATCCTAATGGTAAAAGAAGTTTATCTGTATGATTAATCCTTATGGTAAAAATAGTTATCTGATTGCCTTTGGTGATCATTTTCCACACAAAAAAAATACGTGCAGATTATATAGAGAAGAAGGCGTCATCCCTTGGATTGGAAATGCTTTTCCTACTGACGACACGCACTGCAGACTGGTAAAGTTCCTATCCTTTCTCTGCTCTCTGACTTTGCGTTGAACCCGACTTTTGAATTGCATGAACCTCTGGCTGATATGTCATCTTCTTTAGTTCATCAATTGGTTGATGTTAGTGTCAGCGTGTTTTACCAACAATGATCCCCCCCCCCACCCCACAACAAGATAGAGAGAGGGAGGGAGAGAGGGGGGGGAGAGGGACAGCGAGAAGGTGGGCAGTTATGTCTGTAAAAGATCCAATTTGCATTGTTCAGGCGAGCAGAGATCTGAGTTTGTGTTCAAAGAATCCAACACAAATAGATTTGTCAACTTATATAAGTGGCCAAATTTGTAGCTTTCCCTGCTCTGTGCAAAGTTGCAATTGCGTTGGGAACTTCGATGTCAGCTGAGATAAATGGGTAATTGAATGTTTTTAGTTGTGCTATGTGCTCCTTATGACTTACAAACAGTAGGAAAACTTTATGTGAGCTTGATCATATTCTGTTTGCCAAGACGGATTATTTGCCATAAGGAGGCAAACTTTTTTTCTAGAGTGTGGAACAATGAAAATTATGAAGGGGTAGTTGCTAATGTAGACAATGATTCAGTTTTTTTTTTTGGGGGGGGGGGCGCGGGTGGGGGAAATCAATTTATCAGGAAATGACAAGATCAGTAGGGAAATTTCAGTTAGCAGCTCAGCGCATCAAGCAAACATATCCTGGATTAATGTCCAAGATCTGAATCAAACAATGAAAAAGGGGGTGCCCTTAAGCCAAACTTATTAATTTGGTTTACCTTGTCCGTAATCTGTATAGCTGAAAAAGAAGAGTTTGCACTATTTTTTTCAGCTTGGATTGTAGCGGACTAAAGCAAACTGCTGCTCTAAACTTCCTCTGCTCTATTTCTATGGACTAGTAGGTGGTCCACAGTTTTTAAATATGAAGTCTAATGGAACCGGTCTCTCTATAGTTGCAATTCAAGGGTAACGTTGCTACATCATACCCCCCATATTGCACCTGGAGGCGGGATTTTTTGGGGTATTGGATTTGGATTAATTTGGCGTATCCTCTTGATCCTGATTTCTGCTAGGTTGGTAACCAACAGGGAGTGTCTCAGTACTTTGCCAATTAAGAGGATCAAGTTGGAGTATGTACTGTATGAATGTAATTTCCAGTACTACAGGATTCCAATATTGCTGAGTTGCTATTTGGAATAAATTACAGGTTTGTAAGGCGAGGATTTTCAGAATGTTCCATTGATTGCATACCGGAAGAAAGAAAGAAAAGGATCACTTTATCTCGCAATTCCAAGTACTATATGAAGAAGCTGGTTCCAGACAGGAGTGGGATTGCTATTAGATGATCCTTTTCACATGACGACCAAGGTGTTGTACTTCGTCTTGTTGATGCTATCATGCAAGTTGCTGAGTTAACTGCTTCGGATGTCATCCAAATGCAATTTTGTAGAAACATTTTCGAGTTGAGTTTAGCATAGCAAACTCCTCAGAGGGCTGAATTGGCTTTTGATGATGATGACGCTGAATATTGTGGACCAGTTTGTACAACATTCAGAGATCAAACGCATGTTTCCATGATGTTGGATATTGAATAGACTAAGGTCGTTTGGGGGAGCTGCCTGTAAAGCCCCTTAGCTCTCCTTCTCACCTTGTGTTCAAGATAACTCTTATTCTCCTCTAGTTAATGAATGCCTGGGCAAATTTTCTCCTCCTTGGATGGGTTCGGTGTAAACGGCCATTGTTAAGCTTTGCTACTTTTTGGATGGATGATCTGAGACTACCGAAGACTAACAACTTCTGTTGGTCCATTTGTATGGTCTGGCCTACTATTTGCCTACATATTCAGGCAATCTTGCCCGAATCGAACTCTAAAATTACAATGTGAGCAAATGTAGACTCCAATATAAACTCGTGAAGGTGCACACCATGGGCTATAAACTGCTCATTTCTCACCAAGGCCGCCAACATTGGCTCCGAAGAAACACGAACAAAGTAATATACAAGGCAGATGATCAATAAATAGCTCTAAACATTCCCAACCCCCCGGGCCCCCCCCCCCGCGCCGGGGGAAAAAAAAAAAACCAAAAGAAAGACAAAGAAAAAGAAGAAGAAAAAAAACGAAGAGCAGCCATCCATGCAGCTCAATATATTCCATCGCTGATCCTCATGTCCTCCCAAGATTGCAATATTTCATGTGCGGAAGGTAAAGATTCCTCATCTTCATTTATTTCCCCATCCGAAACATCTTGTGGCTGTGCTTCATCAGAAGCATTAGGCAAGTCCAACAGCGTGTGTAATGATTCCTCATCTAAGTAATCAGGAGATTCATCGAAAGATTTATCAACAAAACTAGACTTATTGTTGAGTAAGCTAGCTGTGTAATCTTCATCAGAATCATAGTCTAGAGAGGAAAGGAGGTCATCCTTGCTAACCAACCCAGTATCAGATCGACTTTGAGAGAGATCGTCACAATCAAAGTTATCATCCTGCAGTCTTTCCTCCACAATGCTTGGAGCAACATATAAGAGCTGGCCAGAGGCGCTATCAGATGGGACACATCCACAGATAGAATTCACCGCTACAAGCAGCTCAGAGACAGTGGAACCCTCTGGCACATCATGATTGCGAAGCATCTCAGATAACTTCGTAAGGTGTTTATCAGTGATCCTATCTTTGTTCTTCTCAAAAAGACTTCCCCAATCTTTTGCGTTCAATCTAAATGGGGCAAGGTTCATTGCACTAATAATTGTAGCCGCCTTCTGATAATCATCCCAGATCATGGCCTGGCAGACCATTTCCGAGAATAGTGCTACATGTGGGATTTCTCCAGCTTCCAAAATTGTGTCGAAAGCATGTTCCAGCAAATGCCACTGCACAAGCAATTTAACAAACAAAAACAAGAGGTAAAAACAAATGCCATATCAGGGTTAGTAATCAATAGTCGAACAAATGCCTTTACCTTGCCCGCTCTGGATGCTTGCACAAGTATTGCTGCATGTTTACCCTGATCAAGATGGTATCCAGCAATACACATTTCCTTGTATACATAATCAAAATATTCCCACTGGTGTGCATGACCAGATGCTTCAAGCATTGAACCAAACGTATATCCATCTGGAGCAAGAGTGTCACCGTCACCAAAACAAGCTCCCTTTCCACTCAGTGATGTTTTAACTTTCTCGAACAACTCCCTAGCCTCAAAGAACATGTCATTTTGACCATAAACCTTTAGCATCGCATTTATTGCCCCAATATCTGGAGCACAATGGTCCTGCATGTGCTCAAAAATAGATACACAATCATTGACATGTCCACCATCCATAGAAGATAAGATCATCCCAGTGAAGGCATAAGCCAATGGTTTTGAATGCCGGAGTTTTTTCAACTTCTCAATCTGCAGCAAAGTTAAAGAGTGACTACGAATTTAAGCATGGAATATTGCCCATAAGGTGCAACAGAAGCTCCACGTTCATGAGCAACAACAAAGTAAACGACTAGGCTCACCTCCATCACTGCTTCCCGCCACCTTCCCTTGTTGCAGAGGCAACATGCTAGTTCATAATAGACACTGGGTGATCCAATTACTCCCCTTCGCTCCATCTCCCGAACTATACGAATAGCTTCTTCAACTTCGCCCTCCTCCCAAAAAGTTCTGACAAGAACTAAAATAAATGAATAAGAATGAGTCAACCATCTAAGCTGTGCTTGCTATAGGAAATGAGGCAGAAGGAACAAGGTCAGTCAACCACCTTTGTAGGTAAGAGCCTTTGGAGATTCCCCACTCATTTTCATTTTCTCAAACAGCTCATGAACTAAGTCATACTTCTTGGAGTGCAGCATTACCTGTGAAAGAAAGATTTATCCAAATCATCAACAAAGAACTAAGTAGAGATAGATGAACTGCATCCTAGGCGTTACTTCTCTCTACTTCCTTTTTCCTTTTGGGGGGGGGGGGGTGTTGTCTTAAAAATAAAGAGTTCCAAGTACCTCCATTGCAAGTCCATATGTAGCACTATTAGCTTTCAAACCACCCTTCTTCAACTGCTCAAAGACCCATGAGACTGCCTTCCATTGATGAGATGGAACACATGCATTTAATACCTGATAGAGTACATTAAGAAACTTGACTCACTCTATTTTTACATTTAAAGACCAGAAGATTTAAAGTGGAGAATCAACTGTTATAGAGATAATTTATCTTACAGAATTGAATACAACAATATCAGGTTGAAGAATTGGATCCCAGTTCCGTTGATGCATATTCTTAATTGTTTTAGGAGGCTTTTCCTTCATGCATTCAATGAGACTCATCAACTCCCTCACCATACCAGCTTGACCAAGAGTAACAGCAATACTATGGTACGCAGCCATGTCA